>RJWT010007008.1:0-28232 GCA_004365215.1 Cuniculus paca | reverse complement strand
AGCTATTAAATGAGAATAATCCCTACCTCATGCAGTTATTAAGGATTAAGAAAATATGAGCCAGGTGTAGTGATGCATGCCTATAATCCCAGCACTCAGGAGGCTGAGGCAGGAGGATCGCCCTAGTTTGAGGCCAGCCTGGGCTTCATAGTAAGTTTAGGACCAGTCCGAAATACATAGTGAGACCCCTGTCAAAATACAAAAAAAAAAATGGGAATTGTAGAGGCTATCAGGTGTTTGCCAGATGCTTTGAATTATGAAACATGATTTATGAATTCCATTTTTAATAATCTTTTATCTATAAAACTTTCATTGGCCCATTCATATAATTGAAATTGATTTTCCCTTCCCTCTGCAACTTCTCAGTAGGGGAAATATGAGCTTCTGTTTCTATTCTTTATTATCTTTCACTATAAATTTCCTAACACTGATTTTAATCAGTTGCAGTTGAATTTCTAGATAAGAACTGAACTGATTTTTAAAAAATAAATCTTTCTTGGGGAGTAAAGTACACTAATCCTTATATTTCTCTGTCAAGGAAGGAAAATTTTAATATAACATGTGATGACTTAAAAAATGATGAGAAACGTCCTGTCCCCAATCCAACCTGTAAATTTGAAGATGCCTTTCAGTGTTATCCTGAAGTTATGGAAAATATTAAAAGGGCAGGTTTTCAAAAGCCAACACCAATTCAGGTATGCTTTCCTTAATTCTAATATCCTCCCCTACCCCCCAAAAAGCTGTATGATGGTTAGAAAACTACCAGGAACCAAATGTTCATTCCTGAATGGGATGTCCCAGCACCGCCTACATTGACTAGTACCAGGCACTCAGTGTTTGTTGAATGAAGTTTGGAGCTTGGAGAAGATGGACAGAAAGAGATACTGAGGAGAAACATACTTTTTGTTACAGTGTTTATCATTCTTTTTCAGTCACAGGCATGGCCTATAGTTCTGCAAGGAATAGATCTTATTGGAGTAGCACAAACTGGAACAGGGAAGACGCTGTCCTATTTAATGCCTGGATTTATTCATCTAAACTCTCAACCAATGTAAGAATTCCTTCGGCTGTGTTCTCTTTACAAGGATTTCATACATAGAGACACCAAAAACATAATTCAGTTTCTTTTATCTATTGCATTGGTCAGGAGGTAATGGCTTATCTCAGGCAGCATGCAAAGAAACACACACTGTACTGATGAGAATAGAAATTGGCAAAACATTTTTAGGAGCCAGGCGTAGTGGTGCACTCCTGTAATCCCAGCACTTAGGAGGCTGAAGCAGGAGGATTGTTGCAAGTTCGAGACCAGTCTGAGCTACAAAGTGAGCTCAAGGCCAGCCTGAACTGCATATGGAGACCCTGTCTGAAAAAGGCAAAAAAAAAAAATTTAGGAAGCAATAGCTAATATCTACCAAAAACAGTAACAGAAACATTAGATTCAGATTGTTTAAATTATCATGTTCAATGCGGTTCTTTATTTATTGAGAAAATATTTGACCATTTACATACAATATTAATGAAAAGGCCAATTTTTAGGGCATTGGATATTTTTTGTGTGGCTCTCTTTCTAGGCATTTCTCACCACCTCACAATTTTGCTTTTATAACCAAACATTATTGTAAAATCTTTCATACCATCAGCTAATTTTTTAGATACTTGAATAATAGTAAGCCAAGCCTGTATCATACTGAGACAACTTTAATCATCTCACAAAAGTTACAGATATATCTGTGACAGTGTCTGACTTTGATATTCACTGCTACAAATACCACTGGATGCCCACGCATCTGAGGTGGTAATTGAATTTAATGTTTCCTGTTGAAAGAGCCAGAGAAAAAAGAAATGGACCAGGCATGTTAGTCCTTACACCTACTCGGGAACTGGCACTTCAAGTGGAAGCTGAGTGTTCTAAATACTCATATAAAGGTCTTAGAAGGTAAGTCACTTATCTTGCCATTTTTATGTCAGTATTATAAAATGTATGTGCATATAGAGATTATTTTATATTTTATTGTCTAATATATATTTAATATCTAATATTTTAATTTATATTGTCTAATACAATATATTTTATATATTATTTATTATTTACTATATGTTACTGTATATAATCTACATGTATATAATTTTTTAGTGCTTGGGATCAAACCCAGGATCCTAAGCAAGTACTCCATCACTGAACTATACCTCCAGCTCCATAAGTTACTTTTTTTTTTTTTTTTTTTTTTTGCGGCACTGGGGATTGAACTCACGACCTTGCGCTTGCCGGGCAGGCGCTTAGACTGCTGAGCTAGATCCCCAGCCCCCATAAGCTAATTTTTAACTGATATATATAATGTAAATTGTATGTAATAAGATACCATGTGATGTTTCAGTTCAAGTCTTCTTCAGTATTTTCCCATGTTTAAAATCTGAATGATCTGGGCATGGCAGTGCACACCTGTAATCCCAGCACTCAGGAGACAGACACAAAGATTGCCGCAAGTTCAAGGCTAGTGTGGGCTACATAGTGAGTTCAAAAGCAGCCAGAACTATGTAGCAAGACCCCGTCTCAAAAAATAAAAAAATAAAATCTGAATGGCTTAGTAGGGGCCAGATGTTTAGCACACTCCAATCCAATCAGCAGTTGCCTCATATAGTAAGTCAAGCAATGACATAAAAATGGTTCTTTAGGGAACACCTCCATGGGTTGATGGATGTGACTAGTTCTCAGAAAAGAGCAGATAAGCTAAACATACCTGTTACTCTTTTATTTCCTCTTACCTACCCAAAATGCTTAGTTTGAGATTTTTGGTTATGATGGGATATTCTTTGTCTAAACATGAACCTAAGTGTCTGTGTTTTTTCCTAAGTGTCTGTATTTATGGTGGTGGAGATAGAAATGGACAAATACAAGATATTTCAAAAGGTGTAGACATCATCATTGCAACTCCTGGAAGACTGAATGACCTGCAAATGAATAATTTTGTCTGCCTGAAAAGTGTAACCTACTTGGTAATCATGGAGTAGGGGTTTGGAATGCTGGGAGGAAACAAATTGAACTCAGATTAATTTTTTTAATATGGCTATTTTACACTGATTTTAGACTCTAGTATTTCATATGCCTTTTAGCGTGTTAATGTAAAGATTGAGAAATGTAAATAAGTACAAAGGAATTAAAATCTACTTAGATGTTTTTAGACGTTTAAAAATCTTCATTAGCCAGACATGGTGGCACACACCTATAATCCCAGCAGTCGGGAGGCTGAGTCAGGAGAATTGTTGCGCGTTCGAGACTAACCTGGGCTACAAAGTGAGCTCAAGGCCAGCCTGAACTGCATAGCAATACCTTGTCTCAAAAAATAAAGTGAAATAAAACAAATCTTCGTTAAATACATTAGAAGCAATTGCAAAGCCAGTCTGTGTTCCTTACAACTACATCCTTACAAGTACCTTAATTATTTTTATCTCTGGAGAAAGATGGGGAAATGATTGTTAAATTCTTTAAGAAAATGTACATATTAACTACCTTTCATATCTAATTGGCCACAATCTTCATTGTGAATGCAGGTTTTAGATGAAGCAGACAAGATGTTGGACATGGGATTCGAACCTCAAATAACGAAGATTTTGTTAGATGTGCGCCCAGATAGACAGACTATTATGACAAGGTAGATATGCCTAATTATTGTGTGCAGATGAAAGTCAGTGGATTAGAATCTCTTCTCTTTGATTTCTCCACAATAATTTAAAGCATTACTTAAATATTTTAAGATTCAGAAATTCCCGATAAATATGGAGAAATGGTTCTGAAGTCCAGTGGTGCTTTTATTCTTTGATTTGATTGGTTCAAGTCCCTTTCCTACTATTTGAAGGCAATGTGTGAGAAGATAGGAACAGCTCTTTTGAGAAGTAGGTACTGCGGTAGCCATTGCTGGTTTCTTGTTGTCCGACTTGAAGGCTTGTAATGCTCTTTTGTTTTGTCTGGTTTTATATTGCTTTGTTTTGTTTGAGTTTGTTGTCTGAATGTATGAACAACCATTTTGAAGAAGGCAAGAGACACTGGGGTAACCCTTGTTGATCTCCTGTTGTTATGTTTTGAAGGCCTGTATAGCTTGCAGTGTTCTGTTTTGAAATGCTGTATTATGTTTGACTCTATTCTGTTTTCTTTTGCTTTGTTCTGTTCTGTTTTGTTTTGTTCTATTCTCTTTAAAAAAAAAAGATTCTTAGGTAAAAGGTACACTGTCATGCCTTTGGTTAGCGACTCTGTGTAACCATAACAGTGACTACTTTCTCCTTGACAATTGGACTGGGATTTCTATAGACACATTTGCATCTCATAAAAAGAACTTACAATGAATTCTTAGAGATAAACATTTGATAATGGAATACTACTTTATTGCCCAAGGTAAAACTGAAAAACTGATTGTTACTTGAATATAGAGTGATCCATCAAGACTAATTTTTCCTGTGTTTGTATGCTTTGGTTTTATTAGCGTTAAGAATAGTATTTAATGGAGGAAATAAACTAAATCCTCTGACTTTGTTTTCTGTAATCATTTTTTTAATCAGACTTTATTGGTACATTTTAGATATACATATGATCACATTCATCATAGAGAATTTGTACCTGTACATGATATAACTTAATTTTTTCCCATTCCCCTACCCTCCATTCAACCCCTCTTCCCCTCCCCATTTACAGAAACTTTGTTTTCATTTTTTCCTTCTCTTCTCATTTTATTTTTTACTTTTCCTTTCTTTCCTTTTCCCTCTCTCCTTCATTTCTCTCCCCATTTGAACTAGTTTCTGTAATCTTGCCATTTGAAAAAAAGTGAAGTTAGCCCAGCATGGTGGCACACACCTGTGCTCACAGCACTTGGGAGGCTGAGGCAGGGGGAATCCCTGTGAGTTTGAGGCCAGCGTGGGCTACACAGTGAGTTCAGCCTGCCTGAAAGATTACATAGTGAGAATGTGTCTCAAAAAAAAAAAAAGAGGAGCCAGATTTAATTGTAATGGCTATGAATGTAAAAAAAGAAATGATAACTTTTATTATTTTATATTTGGTTGAAAAAAATTTTTGATTTATATATTCTTTGACCAGCACACTTAAAATCATTTGTGTTTGGCATAAGCACTTGATTTTGTCTACAGACAACATATGAAAAATACTAGTTTTTTATTTGTTTGTTTGTCTTTATAAAGGCTGAGATGAAACTGAACTAGTATTTGACTTTGTTTTTTTGAGACAGGGTTTTACTGTGTAGTCCAGACCAATCTTGAACTTGCTACATGAATGTAACCCAGGCTATCCTCTAAGTCTAGATCCTCCTGCCTGTCTCCTAAGTGCTGAGATTACAGGCATGCATCACCATGCGAGATTCAACACTAGTTCTTTCTAGTACCTTCTCAAAGATTAGAGTTTAGTTAAAGCTATAGATCTCCTTAATCTGTAGCCTATTATTAAATACCTTTAATAAATTTATTTAAACATTTCTTAGTATTGTTGAGCAACTCTTTAATGAAACTGACCTGTAATGTTTGATATATAAGGAATTTTTAATGTTGGTGTGTGTTCTTTTGTTTCCAGTGCTACTTGGCCACGTGCTGTCCGTCGACTTGCACAATCTTATTTGAAAGACCCAATGATTGTGTATGTTGGTACTTTGGATCTAGTTGTAAGCTTGTTCTTTATTACTATTAAAAATTTTATGGTATTTAAAGCACATGCTAAAGGGTTAAGTATGTTGCTCAGTGGTAGAATGCCTGTATAGCATGCACCAGGCCCTTGGTTCAGTCCCCGGTACTGTCCCTCCAAACAGAAACCTTCATTAAGCACCTATCTAATTTTGGCATGTCTGCTCTTCCCATTCGGTAAGGTTCATTTTAGCATAACTAAAGTATCATTATGTCACATTCGACGTTTTATTTTTTGTTTATTTATTTGTTTAAGACAGGGTCTCTGTAGTCCAGACTGGCCTTAAGTGCACTATGTAGCCCAAGCTGGCCTCAAACTCACAGTGATCCTCCTGCCTCAGCCTCCCAAGGGCTGGGATTACAGGCGTGCATCACTGTGCCTGGCCACATTTAACAACATTTTAATAATCCCTGGATATCATCAAGTCAGTGTAATATTTTATCAACCTCTGATATTTTGTCAGCTCTGTTAGTGTCAGTGTATAAACAGAAGTCTACACATGTGAATATATGAAAACCTGATGTTCTCATTTTATGAATTTACATTTGATCATTGAATTCAAACATTGTCAGTCTGACTCACCTATTAAAAATGTTTCTGTTAGCCTTCTACTTAATCATTAACAAGTGAAATTGGCCTTTATTTAATCATTAATAGTGGTTCCTACTGAGCATAGTGGCACATGCTTGTAATTCCAGCTCTTGGAAGACTGAGGCAAAAAGATTGCTGTGAGTTCAAGGCCAGCCAGCACTACGTAGTGAGCTCAAGGACAGCCTGAACTACGTAGTGAGACTTCTCCCACACAAAAAAACTAGATTGTTGCTTGGGCCAGGAGTGTAGTTCACTTGTAGAGTGCTCACTTAGCAGGTACAAGGCCCTGAGTTAGATCCTCAGTAGTTCTGCAAAAAAGAAAAAATACGTAGGTCATTTTCAAGATCCATTATTTCATAAGGGATATATAGATGGTGATCAGATAATACCTATTTTCATAAAATGATTATTAGCCATTTAGAAAAGCCAATATGAATGCTTGACTTTATCCCATTCACCAAATGCAACTAAAATCTATTTTATCTAAAGAAACAAATATTTTATTTCATTATGGGTCATGGAATAGTATCGATAGTACTTTGAAATTCTGAGTTAAGTTGTCAAAATCTTCACTGATCTGAGACTCCTGTGTCGTAATCTAATCAACCTTAATTGGCAGGGTGATAAGCAGAATCCAAGATGGCAGCTTTGCTAAGCTTGGCAATACCTCGTGGTCATTTTCCTGTGGTGATAACAATTGCTTCAGCATACTTTGCTGAGCATTCAAGTGTTCTTAGCTTAATTTGTGTGTGATAAATGATAAAAACAAAATGAAAGGCTGACTAATCTTGAGTAGAAACAGGTCATTTTTTTGCCAGGTTCTCTACCTTTTGGTTGGCAAAACATTGACCAGTGGTAGCAAAATTTTGAGCTGATGCTGAAGTCTGTCCTTCATGCTGATGGGTTGTGACTTTTGAATCCTTTAGGCTGTAAGTACAGTGAAGCAAGATATCATCATTACCACGGAGGAAGAGAAACGAACTCATATCCAAACATTCCTGGAGAATATGTCACCTAAAGACAAAGTCATTGTCTTTGTGAGCAGAAAAGCAGTGTGCGTATTTTCCTTTTTTAAAAGCAGGAATAATTAAACATTTTTGCCTTCTAATTCTTTTTATATTCTTTTTTTATTAATATATGTTTGTAATATGTAATAATTATATTCATTTTGGGTAATTCATACATACACATATTGAATCTTTATTGTTTTTACACCCTTTTCCCCTCTCCCTCTCCGTCTCCCCCTCTTGCTCCCTCTTCTCCAGGTCCCCTTCCCATCTCCAATAAGTCTACCTCCCTATTTCCTACCATCTCTCCTTTATCTTAATTACACTTTCTTGATTTGGTTTTTTTATTTGTTTGTTTGTTTTTTTGTTTTAGTTTTCGTTTTCGTTTTTTTGTACCAGGAATCAAACTCAGGGCCTCACACTTCCCAGGCAGGCGCTGCACTGCTGAGCTACATCCCTGGCCTTTTAGTTACATTTTATAACTCTCCTTTATGTTAGCTATATTCCAGGTTTCTCATATAAGAGAAACCGTGTGATATTTAACCCCCATTCTGATTTATCTCACTCAGCATTATGTTCCAAGTTTCATCCATTTTCCTACAAATGACTCTTTATGGCTGAGCAGTACTCCATTGTGTCCATGTAGCATTTTTATTTCATCCATTCATCTGTGAATGGCTGTCTAGGCTGCTTGCATGATTTAACACCTGTGAGTTGTGCTGCTCTAACTAGTTTGTGTTCTCTCAACAGTGTAGAAGGGTTCCATTTTCCCTGCAGCCTCACTAGCATTTGTTATTTGATTTCTTGATGATGGCCATTCTTTCAGGAGTAAAATGGAATCTCGGTGGTATTTTTTTTTTTTGCATTTCTCTAATAAGCAAAAATGCTGTACATTTTCTCATGTACCTATTGGCCATTTTTACTTCTTTTGAGAAGTATTTGAGTCCTTTATTCTAGATAATAGGCCTCTGTGCAAGGTGTAGTTGACATTTTTTCCCATTCTGTAGCTTGTGTCTTCGTTCTGTTGTTTGCTGCATAGAAGCTGTTTAATTTCATACAATCTCATTTTGTTTGTTTGTTCATTTTGAGACAGGATATTGCTATATAGTTCAGGCTGGTCTTGAACTCACTGTGCGGCCCAGGCTAGCCTCAAACTCACGGCAATCCTCCTGCCTCAGCCTCCCAAATGCTGGGATTACAATCTCATTTGTTGATTCTTAGTGCGTAGGTATTTTCTTGTACGTGAATTATAATCATCAAATCAATTTGTTTCAAACTAGGTGTAGCCCAACAATATTTCAGTTTTTTGATAATAGAAATAAAACTAGTGAATTGATGACGGTATTAGGATAAGTACTTAAAATCACTTGTCATTTGCTTCAGTGCTGATCATTTATCAAGTGACCTGATTCTTCGACAAATATCAGTAGAGTCTTTGCATGGCAATAGAGAACAGAGCGATCGAGAAAAAGCATTAGAGAACTTTAAAAAAGGTACATTTATACAATCCTTGTGTGTTCCAGTATCATTCCGTCATTCCAATATCTGGGCTTGGGTGAGGGACAGCATCTTTGCATGGCAGTGATTTTCTAAGGTCTGTCCTCAGTTTACATATCCCCAAAGTATGCTTGACAGAGCTCTAACTATTAAGCTGTGTCTAAGAACTAACCAGCCAGACTCATTTTTTGTTATGTTTTGTTTTGTTTTTTCCCCCCCCGGCACCAGGGATGGAACTCATGACCTTATGCTTGCCAGGCAGGTGCTTAGGCCGCTGAGCTAGATCCCCGGCCCTTGTCTTTTTTGAGACAAGGTCTCATTATGCTGTTCAGGCTGGCCTTGAGCTCACTTTGTAGCCCAGGGTGGTCTCGAACTCACAACGATCCTCCTGTCTCAACCTCCCAAGTGCTGAGATTACAGGCATGCGCCACCACACCCACCTACCAGCCAGACTCTTAAAAGATCAATATTTAAACCTAGCTATCACAGTATTAATTTGCAGTGGGGGCTGTATCTCCATTTACCTGAAAGGCACCTCTCTTTCTCACATGGTTCAGATAGTTCAGGGACCATTTGCTGAACCATGATATCTGCTGTGTTGTAACTTGCCAGCAGTTTCACTTATTTGTACATCACTTTTCTGTTTTCACTGTCTAAGCATTCTAATATAGCAATCATAGTTCACCTGATAAAATAATAAGGGTAAATCTACTTTTCATGTATGTATTGACCCAGTTTGTACCAGAATGATTTAGTATTTATTTGCTTTTACTCCCTAGGTAAAGTGAGAATACTCATTGCTACTGACTTGGCATCTCGAGGTCTCGATGTCCACGATATTACACATGTCTATAATTATGACTTTCCACGGAACATTGAAGAATATGTACACAGAGTAGGGCGCACTGGAAGAGCAGGGTAAGTAAGTGTGGTCAGCCCTTGAAGGAGCCCACTGCTGGATTCTCATTAGTCCCCTCACAGATGACTATTGCCCAGAAAATCATTTTTGTACTCTTGCTGATAAATTTTCAGTTCTTTCTCAGAACCTACCTGGCTCCTTTATCTTTGTTCATCTGGCCTGTTCCAGATTCAACTAGATCCCGTTATGATTAGCTTCTTGTAATTGTGGTACTAGTGGTTTAATTTTTTCTTAGTACATGTCTTCGTACATAATGTCTACATTCCTTATGAGGAGCTGGTATATGTATCTAATGCACCTTAATTTGTTTGTTCATCCCCATTCCCTTTCCTCTCGCCACCCTCCACCCATCTCTTGGTTCTGGTTCAATTTTATCATGGTACACTAGGGAGCTGTACCTGGTGGTTACTTTGTTGCCAAGTTTTCTGAATTGGCATGGGTGGGACAGAGAACCTTTCCTCCTGTCATAACCCCGGATGCAGTTTAAAGCAGCTACAGAGTGCAGCGTCAGGTAATGCTCTGAACCTGGGGCTAAATTTCGTCAGAATTCGACCGGCCATAGATTGAACACATTTGGAGAAATACTCTATCTACTAAAAATAGAAATTTTTTTTTAACTCCTAAACAATGGAGTTTAACAACTATTTAGCATTTGCACTGTGTTAGATAATATAAGTAATTATTATGATTTAAATTATACAGGAGTGAGGAGCAAAATGTATCATAGATACTGGGAAATGGGAAGAAACGAGAAGGGAAACTGGGGATAAAACTCAGCAGCACAGCACCTGCCTGGCAAGCGCAAGGTCATGAGTTCAGTCCCCGGTACCAAAAAAAAAAAAAAAAATACAAGAAAAGGGGAACAGAAAGAAAGGACAAGAAAAAAGTATGATAGGAAAAAATGGAAACAAAGCTTTTGTAAATAAAGAGGGGCAGAGGGGCCACAGGGAGGGGAGGGAAATGAGAAAAAAAGCAGCAAGATATATCATGTACAGATGCAAATTCTCTATGATGAATGTGATCATTATGTATACCTAAAATGTACCAGTAAAATTTTATAGCTAAATAAATAATACAGGAGGATATGTATATGTTAAATACAAGTGCTATATATAACAAAAACTCCATGAGTTGTGATCCCATTTTCCCCCTTTAAAGGAGGACCGGCATGTCAATTACACTTATCACAAGAAATGATTGGAGGATTGCCACTGAACTGATTCACATTCTGGAAAGAGCAAATCAGGTGAGAATATGCAGCTCCTCAGAAATTAATGTTCAGTCATATTATGCAGGCACAGGTACATGCTGCTTATCAAAAAATACGTAGAAACAAGTTTTTAAAACAGGTTTTGAGGGCTACAGCTTGGAAAAGATGAGGGGCTTCAGGAGCACCTAACTAGGGAGCTACTCTAGAATGAGTAAGCAGTGAAGGCCTGCTGAGGAGGAACGCAGTGAACGGAAAGGAGTCTAGACAACAGGGCAGCGTCCCGGTGGGGGATACCATCGGGCCCAGAGGACAGACACGGTATGTAGAAAGTGGTACAGAAAGAAGGTATATGAAGGGCACCAGCAGCCAGCTGGAGGATGGCATGAGTGGGGGAGAGCAGCATAATGATGGATATTTTTCAGATCAGTCTACCTCTGTAGCCTGAAAATGGACTTAGTAGGCAGAGACACATTTCATTCTGTTTGAAAGATGTAATGGAATTTGTTGTACAGATTTTCTGAAATGATTTAGAGGTATTTTAGTATATCATAGAAAAGAAAGACCTTAGGCTCCTAATAACATATTTACTAATTTTAGAGTATTCCAGAGGAGCTTGTCTCAATGGCTGAGAGATACAGAGCAAATAAACTGAAAAGAGAAGTGGAAAAAAAAATAGGAAGACTTCAAGGAAAGCCCCAGAAGTTTTATTAGTATTTTATGGTGAAGAATGGCATTAGCCTACCAGAGGTAATATTACAACACTTTTCAGGTTCCTGGGGTTTTTCTGTTTGTTTGACCGTACTGGGGATTATTGAGCCGAGGGAGTGCTGAGCTACCTGCTTTTGTTTTTGGTTTTGTTTGGTTGGTTGGTTGGTTTTTTTGGTTTGGTTTGGTTTGGTTTCACTTCGTTTCGTGGTTTGTTTGTTTGTTTGTTTGTTTTTCCTTCCGTTTCATTTTTGAGACAGAGTCTTGCTGAATTGCCCAAACTGCCTTAGACTTGGGATCCTCCTGCCTCACCATTCTGAGTAGCTGGAATTATGGACATGCGCCACCTTACACTGCTAAGTTCCTGCCTTTTTAAGTAAGGCTTTGTTAGTATTGTTATACTCAGCATTATCTCTAAGAACCTTTAGCCAAATAAATTATTAGGTGTTACTGTTTTACCCATTACCAAGATTCTATTTAATATATCTTTAGAGTTAGAAATAGTGCTAGGCATGGTGGTTCATACCTATAATCCCAGCACTCAGTAGGCTAAGGTGGGAGGATTGGATAAGTTCAAGGCCACTCTGGGCTACATAGTGAGCTCAGGCCCATCTTGGACTACATAGTGAGACCCTGTCTCAAAAAAACAAAAACAAAAAAAAAGTACTAAATTAGAGTTACAAATAAATGTTAAGTTGCATAGAAAGTTCATTAAGAGTGTAATGGAATTGGTGGAGGTAGATCCTCCTTGGAGCAACTTAGTAACGTATCAATGATAAATACACATTTTGATCCAGCCCTTATTCCTTTCCTAGTGATGTAGTCTATAAATATATTTGTGTATTCAAGATTTATCATAGATTTGTAGTAGCAAAAACCAGCCAAAATATTGCCAGGTGTGGTAGTGTATGCCTGTCATCCCAGCACTTGGGAGGCTGAGGCAAAAACACTGCTGTGAGTTTGAGGCCAGCCTGATCTGCATACCGAGATCCTGCCTCAAAAAACAAACAAACCAACAAACCAGCCAAAACGACTTCTAGGGACGGGATGAATAAACTAGCACATTGTACACTCTGCAGCTATTGAAGGACATGTGAACCATTTTAACATGTGTTAAGTGTTAAAAGCAAAAAACTTGCCACTAGGACAACGGACTGAGCTAACACAGGAAAACTTTCTTCCACTTTAAATATTTTAAACTCAAGGAAATGCTAGATTAAATGTTTTACTTAAATCTTCCCAGGAGTGAGTGATGTGTGAGAGATCACCATATTGTTCTGTATATGTAAAAAACTTTTTCCATCATAAAACATTAACATAATAAAAATTCTACTTATAGTTGGGTTTGATGGTACATGCCTGTAATCCCAGGACACTCAGGAGACTGAGGCAGGAGGATCATCATGAGTTTGAGAGCAGGCTGGTCTACATAGTGAGTGCAAAGCCAGCCTCCACTACATAGTGAGACCCAGAAAAAAAAATTCTATTTATGGACCCAAGGATGGAGCACTGAAGAAGAGTTACCGAGCTATAAAGAGTGAGGAGGGAGGAGAATAAACTGTAAGAACTCTGTGAGCTAAATTCAAACCTAAGAAGCCTCATGCTAAGACCCTGATGATAAAAATCAAACAACAGGTGATTTCACACACAGGATAACTATGCTACCTATGAAGATAGCACATATTCAAAGGTATTAGAGATAAGGATTTGTAGAGATGACAAAAAGTGCTTTTGTTGTACATTTGAAGAGTTAAAAAGAAAACAAAGTGTTGTAATTGGTTTGATGAAAAAAAAAAAATAAAAACCAAAAGAAAAAACTAGAAATAGTTGCTGAAGTTTAAAAACTCAAAAGAATTAAGACAGCTGAAAAGAATTGTCAAAACATCAGAGGAAATCATGCAATGCATTTCCTATGAAGAGATAGAAAACAAAAGTTCAAGTAAAATCTTCAGACTGTGCTCCTACTTAGTTTTTAATGTTTTTCCATAGAGTTTGCATGACCAACACAAGTTGTATCTTTTTCTCAAGACCAGGCCTGGCTGGCCTGAAACTGTGGGCTCACATACCTGACTTGTATCTATTTTTAATTTTTACCATTTGAAAATATCAACAACCAAGAATAACCAACCAAGATTGAATCATAAAAAATTAAATCTAGGCAGGCATATAACTAGTAGGAAGGTTGAATCAGTGATGAAAGTTTTCCACAAAGGAAAAGCCAGCATTAGACAGCCTATTAGATATAGGTGAATCTTGCCAAACATTTAAAAATGTACACCAATCCTCCTCAACCTGTTTCAAAACATTGAAGAAGGAAACATCAAACTCACCCCAGTGGACCTCTTTTGTCACTAAAGCCAAAGACCAAGAAAAAAATTGTGGAACAATATCGTTTAATAATGGTGCAAAAATGTTCAACATCAAGTTTAAAAAGATTATGTGTTTTAACCAGTGGGGTTGCACAGATTGCTCCACATACAGAAATCAATGAAGTACATCACATTAATACATTAAAGGAAAAAACAGCTAGTGGGTGTTTTTTTCAATTGATACAAAAAAAATTGACAAAATTTATAGTACTTTCATGTTGAAAAATAGGTCTGTGGCCTGTAATCCCAGCACTCAGGAGGCTGAGACAGGAGGATCCTAAATTCAAGCCCTGCCTGGTCTTCATAGCAAGACCTAATCTCAAAACAAACAGAAAAAAGACTAAAAGGACACCACTTCTCTTCATAATATTGGGAGTTCTAACTGGAGTAATCGGGCAAGATAAAGGCACCAAACTTGGAACAGAAGATCAGAGGACATGAGCTTACAGGTAGAAAGCATAAAATTTCAGCAAGATGAGGGATACAGAATTCAATTACAAATTAGTTACATTTATCGGAAGGGGAGGGAACAGGGAAATAAAAAAGATCAAGATGCAATACATGTATTTACCAATTCCCCACAATGAATGTATTTTTTGCATATACAAACATACTAATAGAAAAGAAAAGAAAAAAATACATCTCAAAAAATTAGTTGTATTGCTATGCACTAGCAAGAAACAATTTGACAAGATTTTAAGAAAATAGTTCTGTTTGCAGTATCAAAAAGAATAAAACATTTAGCCAGGTGTGGTGTATGCCTATAATCCCAGCACACTAGAGGCTGAGGCAAGAGGATTGTTGTGAATTTGAGGCCAGCCTGGGCTACAAAGGGAGTTCAAGGCCAGTGTGAATTGCACAGCGAAGCCCTGTATCAAAAAGACAGACAAATAATAATAATAGTAATACATTTAGAAATAAGCCAATAACAAAAGATTTGTACATTGAAAACTGGAAAAATTTGAAAACAAAGATAAATGAAAAGATAACCCTTTTGTAAACTTCAGAGTTCACTTTAATTCTGAGCTAGTATTGTACAGTATTTCTAAAAATTCTGATAGGAAAACTACACAGTAATAGAAAATATCTATGTGTAAACATGTAATAATCCTGTATTACTGGTTAAGCAACACTTTTTGCAAGTATTTTAAAGGGAAATGCTTATAATTACACAAGGATTAGAAAATAGAATTCTTTTGTGGTATTAGGGATTGACACCAAGTTTGTTCTATCACTGAACTACATCCCCAGCCTTCTTTTAAACATTATTTTGAGATAGGGTTTCACTGTGTGTTTCAGGCTGGCCTCAAATTGATAATTCTGCCCCAGCTTCTTGAGTTGCTGGGATTACAGGCATGGGCCAGTGTTCCCATCTTGGATTGAAAATATAATTTTAACAAAGATTACATGTAAGACAGAAACACCAAACTCAGTAAAACTTTTTGCCTTTTTTACAATGGTATCCTAATAATTCCCACAAGTCAGGATTTTCCTAAACAATTTACGAACTTTGTTTCTTCATTGCTTTATATATCAGAATCACTTGTAGATACCTGCCTGCTGTTATCATTCTCCTTGCCCAAGTCTTTCAGAGTTGTTCCCATCATGAAATCATGTAGAATCATCCACCTTGGACCCTCTTCTAATATGCCTTCAGTCTGTCTGGCTTTGGGGCAAACAATTTTTATGGATTATTTGCTATTGTTAAAATGCCAGTACTATCCCAAAAGAAATCTATAGGTGCAGTGCAGTTTCTGTAAAAATCCCAATCACTTTTTTATTTGTAAAAATGGAAAATTTTACCCCAAAATTCCTGTGGAATCTCAAGGGATCCTGGATAGCCAAAACAGTTTTGAGAAAAGAACGTGGTTGCCCATGCATGGTGGCATGTGCTTGGAGACTCAGCTACTTGAGTGGTTGAGGTAAGAGAATTGACACATTGAGTGAGGCCAATGTGTCAATTTAGTGAGACAAAGCAATTTAGTGAGACCACATCTCAGAAAAAACTGTGATTGGAGAACTCATACCTCTTGATGCCAAAATATTTTATAAAGTGATAGTAATCATAACTCTGGTGCTGGCATAAAGATAAGCTTATAGACAGTGGAGTAGAAGCCATCTAGACATAAGCTCTTGCATATGTGATCGAATGATTTTGACAAGGGTGCCAAAGTTACTCAGTGGGAAGAAGACGATCCTTTCAACAAATGATGTGGGAGAAACCAGGCATCCACATTGCAAAGAATGAAGTTGGACCTTAACATTAGCCAAACTTAACACGAGATAGATTAAAGACCTAAATCTAAGACCCAAAACTGTAAAACTCTAGAAGAAAACATACAAGAAAAACTTGATATTAGGCCTCGTAATAATTTTTTGGATAAGACACCACAAGCAAAAGTAGACAAATGGACCTGTATCAAACATTTCAACATTTTTGCATCAACTAACAAAACAAAAAGACAACCTGTGGAATGGGAGAAAATACTTCCAAGTCATGTCTGATTGGAGGTTAATATCCAAAAGATACACAGAATTTTTCAACATAACTAGGCAAAACAATCTGGTTAAAAGATGGGCAAAGAGCTTAAATTCACATTTCTCCAAAGATGATAATGCAGATGACACTAACACATGAAAAAATGTTCATCACTGGTCGTTAGAGATGTCAACTCACACTCGTTAAGATGGTTTCTGTCCAGAAACTAACAAATGACAAGCACATGAAGAAGTTGAGTTCCTGAGCACTTTTGGGATTGTAAAGACAGTGGAATATCATTCAGCCTTAAAAAGGAAGAAAATTCTAGCCAGGCATGGTGGCTCACGCCTGTAATCCCAGCACTCGGGAGGCTGAGACAGGCGGATTGTTGTGAGTTCGAGACCAGCCTGGGCTACAAAGTGAGCTCAAGACCAGCCTGAACAGCATAGTGAGACCCTGTTTCAAAAACACCAGGGCTGGGGATCTAGCTCAGTGGCCTAAGCACCTGCCTGGCAAGCGCAAGGTCGTGAGTTCAATCCCCGGTGCCACAAAAAAAAAAAAAGAAAGAAAATTCTGCCACATAATACATGGGTGGACCTTGAGGACATTATGCTGAAGAAGTAACCCAGTCAAAAAAAGGCAAATACTGTATGAGTCCACTTACAAGGTGCTTAAAGTAGTGAAATTCATAGAAACTAAAGAACAGTGGTTAACCAGGACTGGAAGGATGCAGGAAAAGGAGGGCTTATTGTGATGGGAATACAATTTCAGTTCTGCAGAATGCAAACTTTCTGGAGAGTGCACAACCATGTGAATATAGTTAACGCTGCTGAACTGCACACTTACAAATGGTTAAGATAATAAATTACGTGTGCTACGTTTTATCACAAAATTTAAAAACGGTGTTAGGAATCACAATTTACCTTTTTTTCTGCTTATTTTTCAGAATTCGAGGTTTTTTAGAAGTGTATCCTATTCAAGATGGAAGTACTGAAACATACTGTCGATATGGCGAGACTTGACTGATAGTGTTTTAAAAAATGTAGAATTCAGTATTTTATACTTAAAAGTATTTCAACTTGAGTTGAAATTTTTTGTAGATATTTAGTACATAGCAGAAGGTTTTCTTTTACTTAAAAGTGTTTTTAATTTAAAAAATAAAACTTTAAAGCTGAATGTGGTGGTACAGGCCTGCAATCCCAGCACTCAGGAGGCTGAGGCAGGAAGATCGTGAGTTTGAGGCCAGCCTGGACTACATAGGGAGACCTGTCTCAAAATACAAATAAATGAGAAATCTTTTTTAAAAATTATTTCCTATAACGTTATTGTACTAAAGTTGGTCTTTAAAAGAATTTAACACTTGTTCAGATGTCATTGCAGTAAAAAAAATAACTGTTAAAAATAAATGTCAATTTCTACAATAAAAATGCAAGTTGATCTTTGTCTTTCTGTGTAGTACAAGTATAATTTTCTTCAGTTGTAACTTACCTACCTGGAAATATGAAACAAGTAAATATCAAAATATGCAACATTTTACCCCACACTTTTATGGTAAAATCCTAGAAAAATCAAATTGCCTTTCTATGAACTTTGTTTTGATTACATTCATCATAACTTTGCTTTTTTCTTTTTGTGTGTGTGGGAAAGTACTGGGGAGTAAACACAGGGCCTATGCACTGAGCTACATCCGCAGTCTTTTTTTGTGTATTCAGTTTTGAGACAGGCTCTTGCTAAGTTGCCTGGGCTGGGCTTGAACTTACAAACCTTCTGTACCAGCCACCCAAAGTACTAAAATTACAGGCATAGCTTACCCTTAGTTTTGTGTTTATCTTTGTCTTTTATCAAAAGTAGTAACTTATGCATTTATTACCCTCTAGAATTTATGTATATTGATAATTATAGTTGTCTATAGTTTAGCCCTTTATCACATCATTTTCCATTATTCATCCAAGTAATAGGTATCCTGGTGTATTAGCAATAAGATTTTTAATTAAAAAAATCTAGCAGAAATAAAGGTACAAGCAGAAGTGAATGAATTGGGAAATAGAGTTTAGTGAAAACTAACACCCATTTTTGGTGAGATAAGAAAAAAGTTTCTGGGTAAGTCTGGGAGTAAGGGTTACCAGCATTAAAAACGATATAAAACCCTATAATTTTGCCCCCCAAAATATGGAACTTTGTTAAATTGACCACTTCCTGTTTTTCTAAATTACCACAATTAACTCAGGTACAGTAGTTTAGCTTAACAGACAAAACAGAAGAAACACGAAAGGTAATCAGGGACCTTCCGCAAGAAGATAAATATTCCTGTGTGCTAGCACATCTAAAAACACAAGTTTCTATGCAGTCTGTGAGGCTAAAGCAAAGAATAGAGACTGGAACTGTAGCTCAGTAGTGGAGCTGCTAGCACACTGGAGGCCCTGGGTTTGAGTCCTATCACCACTGAAAAAAATAAAGCGAAGCATGTGTTCTCTTTATTAGACTATGTGTACATAAAAGCATATTCGTAGGTGGTCACCCCTGAGTAACGCATGGAAATGACAGTTGTCTTTCATTGCCCCATGTACCTTTTGAGTTTTGTAGTTTGAGGATCCAGAGACCCTCAAGAGATGCCTGAAATTATGGATCATACCATACCCTAGATACAATATTTTTCCTATACATACATAACTGGGATAAAGTTTCATTTATAGGCACCATAAGAGACACCTCATAATAAAGTAGAACAACTGAAGACTTGTTTTGGTGGCATTCTTTCTCCTTAATCAACATCTTCAACTCTGAAAAAACACAGCAGCAGCTTCCTCATTGGCAGTATCTCCAGTAATTCTTTTTTCAGTCCAAACCTAATCCTAAATCTCTGTAATCATCCATTACTTGAACTCAATGGCTTGGTGTCACTTGTTTCAGAGGATCCTTTACTGAATTCTACATAAGCTTAATGCTTTCTGGTGCAGATGTCAATTGAAACACATTTTCAGTAGGGTACGGTGGCCCATGACTATAAATCTCAGCACTCAGGGAGGCTGAGACAGGAGGATGGCAAGTTTGAGCCCAACCTGGGCAAATGTTTCAAATTAAAAAAATTTTTGAAAGGGCTAGAGAGATGTATCTCACTGCAAAGGCCCTGCCCAAGTTCAGCATCAAGTACTGCCCAAAAAGATAAACACATTTTCTGTTGTCTTCACACTGAACAATGCCTTTTCCATCAGAAGTACTTATCACATAGTGTGGCAATAACTTCTGCAGTTCAGGGTGTGAAAGCAAAACTATGAATTTTTCTTCACAGTGTCGTGGTTAGATAAGGCATGATGGTGCACACCTGTAATCTCAGCCCTCAAGAGCCTGAGGAGGCAGCAGGATTGCCATGAGTTCAAGGCCAGCCTGGACCATATAGACAGACCCTGTCTCAAAACACCAAATTTTTTTCATGGACAGATTATTACTGTACATCTTAACGATTTCCACATATTTTTTCCCTTATTGAGAGCTTTTCACTTAAAGCACATCACAGTTTCTCTTGGGCATATCTGAATTGCTAGCCTCACTACTCATGCCTTTGGGGCCATTATTAAGTAAAATGGGAGCTACTTGAATACAAGCATTGTGACACTGTGACTAGTGATCTGTAACCAACAGCTCCACTGACTAATTGGTAGGTAGCATATACAGCATGGATTCACTGGACAAAAGAATAGTTCACATTTCAGGCAGGATGGAGTTAGTGTGGAACACCAGGATGGGAAATAGAGATAGATCTTTGGTAAAAGGGAAGGGAATCAAGATGGAAGGAAAAGAGGAGAGGGAAAGGGGATAAATAATGCAGATGTATGCCAACTCCCTATGATGAATGTAATTATGTACTGCCAACATGTACTAATAAAATTTTGTCAGGTGGTGCACACTTGTAATCTCAGAACTTGGGAGACTGAGGCAGGAGGGTTGCTGCAAGTTCAAGGCCAGCCTGGGCTACATAGCAAGACCCTGTCTCAAATACATTCTTAAAGTTTTTTTTTTACAGATTTAATTTTGCACCTGGCCTGCTGGCGCACACCTGTAATCCCAGCACTCGTGAGGCTGACACAGGAGGATCGTTGCAAGTTCAAGATCAGCTTGGGCTACAAAATGAGCTCAAGGCCAGTCTGAACGGCCTAGCTAGCGAGATGCTGTCTCAATAAGACAAGGGCTGGGGATTTAGCTCAGTGGTGTAAGCGCTTGCCTGGCAAGCACAAGGTCACAAGTTCAACCCATGGTGCTGCAAAAAATTTTTAATTTTGCTACCCAGAATCACACACAATTTAAAACTTGGGGTTTTTTTTAAATCTTCCATTTGCTATTTTTGGGCCACAGCTGACTGGGTAATGGAAATCATGGAAAAGAAACTCATGGATAATATGTCTGAAAATCTGGAGTGGGACCATTGGCCTGCTTCTCTGAGTGACAGCTGTCTTTGGCAAGCCAGGCCCTCGGCAGAGCACAGAACCTGTGGTCATCGTGGCTTTCTGTAGGACATGCACCCTACTCTGCTATGTGCTGTGTGCAGTCAGGACCTCAGTACCACATAGGAGACAAACCTTTTTGAAAACAAAATGCAGAATTAACCGTAACAGAAGGTTCTGACCACAAGATTTCATTTTGAGGTGATGAAAATACTGTATGAATATTACATTAATGTTGTGGGGGAAATTGAGTCAATGAACCGGGTTCAAGATAAAACCAAGGAGCCAGAGACAGCACCAATTAGAATTTAAGAGCCTTTATTAGCCAGCTGGTGACTGGACAGCAGGACCCACGCAGGGAACCACTGTGCAGTGCCGAGTAAAGAAAGAGCTAGGTATTTATGTACTATAACCATACCCCTGGTGACAGTGGTTACAATTAACCATGCATCTATGACGTCCTGGTTGCCATCCCCATTGACAATGGTTACAAGTAAACATGCATCTATGATGTCCTGGTTACAATGGTTGTAATTACACATACATCTATAACATCTTGGTTGCCATCCCCATTGACAATGGTTACAATTACGCATACATCTATAACATCCTGGTTGGCATACCTGCTGGGACACAGTGCACTGAACAGACCTGAGAATATGGAACTAAGTTACTCAAGGTGGGGAGTAGCCTTGCAAGCAAGGGAGTGGGGAGGTACAGACAGGGTTCAGTAGTTTTTCTATTATGTCAGCCTACAACAGTCAACAGGAGCTCAGGAAGAGAAAGGAAATGTTATTGATGCTGGTGGACCCCAGAGGAGTGACTGATTTTTGATTACCACCCCAGTGTCTCTGGGAATGTCCATTAGAAGTTCTAGGTTTGCTTGTACGGTGTTTTTGTCCCAAGTTGCTCCTTCAGCTCCTGCTTTTGTAATTTCCTCTGCTTTACTATTTTTTAAGGAGATGAGATTTTTGAGCTTTCAGTGTCCTTGGCAATGGATGATTATCACTTCTGTGGGTTTCCAGACAGCAGCAAGGAGCAGTACAATTTCTTCGTTTTTAATGATTTTTTTTTAAACAAGAACTGTGGCAAAGGCACATGTAGAGTCCGTGTAGATGTTGACCTTTTTGCTTTCAGAGCAATTGTATGATGGCCCATAGTACAGCTCACTGTACAGAACATCCTTGTAGAAGAGCTTAGACCAAAATAACTTCCTCCAAGATGACCACAGCATATCCAGCCTGTCGTACTCTATTCCTAACAGGACTACTTCCATGCATAAACAGGATGTACTCTGCATTTCCCAAGGGGTCTATCTTTAAGTCTGGTCAGCTCAAGAACGGCTCATTGGTTAGTGCCGAGCAGTCGTGATGTAGAGGGCCCAGTTTGGTGGATAAGTACATGGCAGAATTGAGTGGTTTTACCACCACAAGGGTCAGGCAAGGATTTTCATAGAAGAGTCCTTGGTACTGGATGACCCAGCTGTTGGAGAGCCAGCAATGTCCACGGTTGTTCAGGAGGTCCAGCATAGCATGTGGCACCTGGACAGTTAGGTCTTGGCCTAAGGTGAGCTTGTCAGCCTCCTTGATCAGAAGGACAGTGGCCATCAGAGCATGGAGGCTGGGGGCCAGCCCTTAGCGACTGGATCCAAGTGTTTGGACAGGTAGGCCACTGGGCACTCCCAGGGGCCAACAGTTTGGTAAGCATTTTTGAAGTCACATGTTGTTTATCAACAAACAAGTTGAAGGGGTGAGTTATATCTGAAATTCCCAAGGCTGAGGCTGTAGAGAGGGCCTTTTAATGTCATTGAAGGCTTTTTCTTGTTCTGGGTTCCAGTCAAAGGTGTCAGAGTCTTTCTCAGACAAGGCATTGTGTAGTCACCTTGCTTTTTCTTTGAACCAAGGGATCTAGATTTTGCAGAAGCCAGCAGCTCCAAGGAATTCTCAGTTTCTTTCTTCTGGTTGGGACTGGGATGGAGCAGATGACCTCTTTTCTTTCCTATCTAAGGGCACGGTGTCCCTGATTTAACTCCAATTCCAGGTCTCTGACTTTTTGTTTGCAGATTTGTGCCTTCTTCCAAGATGCCTCGTAGCCATTTCCTGTTAGATGTAGCAGAGCTTTTGTGCCTTCCCAGCAGGCAGCTCAGGTGTCACTAACCAGAAGAAGATCATCAACGTATTGGAGGAGGGTGCAGTGATATTCTGTGCTGGGGAAACCAGCGAGGTCAACGGCAAAGGCTTTTCCAAAGAGGGTAGGCTGAGGAAGCCAAGTCCAGGTCAGCTGACTTTTGAGTCCAGAACTGGGGTCTTCTCATTCCTGGCTGACTCCCAGGAAAACAGAAAAACTCAGGATGGCCTTACCATGATTCAGAAGTCCAGATGGTTTCATTTCATTCTCCTTTAGAGCTGGTGATAGACAGGTGTGTGTTCCAGTCTGTGTCCTAGAGGCTGCAGAGGAGACCTCAGAAGTTAGAGGGGCGTGCCTCTGTCCGAGAGCTTCTGGGACTCAAGTGGGGAAGACCTTTCTCCATAACCCATGGCAAGGACCACGCAGGGCTGCAGCAGTCTTTTCTCATTTCCTGGCCCAATATACTGGAAACAGTTGCAGGAAAAACTGAGTCAACAGTAGCTAGGGGCTCAGAAGAAAAGATACTTTATTGATGCTAGCAGACCCTAGATGTCTGAGGTGCTGACTACAGAGAGCCTGTCTTTTATAGGGTGGCAAATAGAAGTTACAAGAATGAGATAAACTTCAGCTGAAGGTAGTGGTACAATGGGTATCTTGTGATGAGCATAGGTGTATGTAGCAAAATTGTTTTTAGCACGTTCACAGAAGTTTCAATTTGATGACAAATCGTATTTAACCGAGTTCAATGGCAGTGTCAAGGAAATACGGAGGATGGGATCAGCAGGCCCAGCCCATTCACACTCAGTGAGCCTTGGCATTCCAATGCCAGCTACAACTTGTAAGATAGACATAACTCAGCCACAAAGTACACCTTGTTGTGCTAACTTGCTTCAAGGACAGACTGGCTCAGTTAAAGACAATGATTGGCTGGGCATGGTGGCGCTAACAAGTCAGGAATAATCAAAAAAATTCCCGACAGCTCTGAAAGCGACTCAAGCAGGGAGCTAAGAGTGGGATAGGTGTTTCTTCCTGATGGGGATCCCTGGATTTTCTCCCTTCATGAGCAGGAACCTCTCTTGGGCCAGTAATAACCCTCCTGTAAGTTCTCCCTTTAGGCCCTTCTGTAATTCAATTTCTGACGCACTTTCTGTCCAAATGATTTGAGGTCATATATCACCCACCTCCTCCTATCAGCTTCTTAAAACTGGGGAAGAAGAATCTCCCCTATAACAAAAGGAGGGAATGTAAAGGAAATTTTAAAACACACTATGTGAAGGACAGGATAGGTAGGCCCAGCCTATTTAGACTCAACTAACCTTGGCATTCCAGAATGCCAGCTGCAACTTGTAAAACAGACATAACTCAGCCAGAAAATATATCTTGTGCTTTCTTCAAGGACAGACTGGTTCAATTAAAGACAATGATTAATTCTACTCACTTGCCCAAGCCCCTGACCTTCCTGTTGTATCATGAGAAACCCTCTTAAAGCCCAGAACCAGCCTGCCTGACAACATATGACCTAGCCTTTGTAGCCAATCATAAAATAACCTGCTATCAGCCTTCTGTACTTCCTGCCTAAAACATATATAAGTGTCTGTTTAACCCCAAGGTGGAGCTGGTGATTTGGAACTCAGTTTCCCCCCACCCACTAGCATAATAAAGAGTTGCCTTCCAATTCCTCAGTGCCTGTGTGTCTTTCATCCTATTTGGTCCTGGTTTTTTCCACAAAAGCAAAGAACAGAGTGACTACAACTTTATTGAATAAAATGACTGCAGTTAGGTCAGGATTTTGGCCTCACTAAAAACCATTGAACTGTATGTACACTTTAAATAGGTGAATTGTGTGACATGCACTAACTCTCAAAACAGCTATTACTTACAGTCTCCCTAAAAGAAGAAAATCTGGCAAACCATAAGGAGCTCATAGCCCAGAATCTAAGGGTGAGCTGGACTCAAGAGTGCACTATAGAACACAGGCTGCTCAGGGCATTTGATGATCTCGCCTTGTCATGCCCAGGACCATGGGGCAGGGCTGGTGAACATTCAGACTCCACCCCAGAGGCCACAGGAGGCATCAGATTGGCTCAGCAGCATGAGACAGTAAACCCAGCCTGCCAGGGGAGCCTCACCTGACTTATGCTGCTTACAGAAAGGCTGCAGCTGTGAGTAACCATCCCAAAGGGGCATTTTTGTACTGGGTTTGGACCCAGCTGGTCTACCACTGAGTTTCACTGCCAATCCTTTTTATTTAGGGACAAGCTTTTTTTTTTTTTTTTTTGTACCAGGGATCAAACTTGTGACCTTATACTTGCCAGCCAGGCACTTGCGCCACTGAGCTAAATCCCCAGCCCCTTTTTTTTTGTCTTTTTGAGACAGGGTCCCACTATGCAGTTCAGGCTGGCCTTGAGCTCACTTTGTATCCCAGGCTGGTCTCGAACTTGCAGTGATCTCCTGCCTTGGCCTCCTGAGTGCTGGCATTACAGGCGTGCATCACTATGCCTGACTTTGAGACAAGCTCTTGTTATGTTGATGCAGCCTCCCCTCAAACTTGAAATCCTTCTGCCCCTCCTGTGTCGAAGGTGGGATTACAGATTTATGCCACTACTGCCAGCCTGAGGTCATTCCTACTGGTACCCCCAGATAGCAGTAAAGGGGCAAGATGCTAGACCTGTTTTCTTAGGTAAGTACATTCACCTTGTACATTTGATTGGAGCCTTGTAGCCCACAGGAAACCTGTATTTCTTCTAACAACTTCACAGGCAAAGCTTCATGGGTCCTTACAAGGAGCACACCCACATGGGGAAACCTACACTGTGACCTCCCACGTAGAAAAATTCTATGTTAGCTTTGGTGACAAATACTAAGGCACAGAGTCTACTCCTAGAGGAAAAATTAAATTACCCCAAAGGGCTGTAACCTTAATGTAAGGTTATTGTAATCCCCACTTCCACCTTCTGATAAGTAAAATTTCCCTGGCATGTTGAAAAAGGGAATAAAAATGAAAAGGGAAAATGCTAAATATGATTCAGTAAAACACAAGCCAGGCACAGTGGTGCGTGCCTGTAATCCTCGCTACTTGGAAGGCTGAGGCAGGGGGATCATATATTCAAGGCCAACCTGAGCAACTTAATCTCAAAATAAAAAGTGGTGGGGATGTAGCACAATGGCAGAGCACCTCCAGGTCCAATCCACAGTACATAAAAAAAAGAAAATATAAGATTTAAATTACCTGCCAGAAGTAGGAAAATATAAAATATGACATACAAGATAAAAACATTAGCTGGGCATGGTGGCACACACCTATAATCCCAGCACTTGGGAGGCTGGGGCAAGAGGATCACCATAAGTTTGAAGCCAGCCTGGGCTACACAGACCCTGCCTCAATCAATCAATCAATCAATCAATCAATTAAATCAGATAAAAGTTCTAAAAACATTTAATATCCAGGTATGGTGGCACATACCTATAACCCCAGCACTTAGAAGGCCAAGGCAGGACACATACATGCAGAGTCCACCAAAAAAATGTATACAACATTTTGGGAAAAGAAAAACTTGTATAAGTATTTTAATACTAAATTTATTGAAACATGTTACCTTTGGCTTCTACAATTACAAGAGATGCTCAAAGTGGTAGCCATTAACTTTCAGAGAACTCTTGCTTGGGTAACCTTGGTCACTGAGATTGCTGCACATGCATTTTCAGTTTCTTCTCTAAGGCCTGGCAATGTAGTGGGTTTTCTGTGATATACAGCATCCTCTAGGGTCCCCCATATGAGGGTAGCACCATCTGTTGAAAAAAAAATCATACTATTTTTCTTTTCCTGAAGGATGTATGTATTTTTGGTGCCCTCTCATTCCTCTCTCTCTCTCTCTCTCTCTCTCTCTCTCTCTCTCTCTCTCTATATATATATATATATATATATATATATATATATATATATATATATATATATATTTTATACTTATTGGCCATAGACAAAACAAGTCAAATGATATTGTTGAAGCCAAGTGAAAGATATATAAGAATATCATATTCTTTACCTTTATGTTCTTTTGAATATTTTCATAGTGAAAAACTTAAATATGAGTTTACTAGCAGATTAAACATAATTGAAGAATAAAGAAAAACTGGAAGATAAGGGCAGAATCCAGATTACAGAAAGGCAAAACAGGGAAATACAAATTTAAACCAGGTTGTAATGGCCCATGGCTATAATTCCAGCACTCTGGGAGGTTGAGCTGGGACTATCCCAAGTTCGAGCCCCATCTGGTCAATTTAGACCCTGAGAGTGGGGCAGAGCAGATATTTGAGGAGATAATGGCTGAGAACTTTCCAGAACCTAGTAGAAAATCCACAAAACTAAGAAGCCCAATGACTCCTTCAAAGGAAAAATAAAAAGATACATACTGGTATCTCCTGACAAAATTCCAAAATACCAAAGACAAAATTCCTAAAGTCAGCCAGAGGAATACGTTAATAAACGTCTCTCTGAGACTAGTGGAATTAAAAGTACTTTTCACTTTCTTTATACTTTTACACCCTTTACTATTAGTCATATTTTTTTTTCATTTTGTCAGAGTCATGTATGTAAGTACTATACAGAAGCATATAGCTCTGCAGGGTTTACTTAAAAAGTAGTCCCAAACCACATGTGGTGGCACATGCCTATAATCCCAGCATTTGGGAGGCTGAGGCAGGAGGATTACTGTGAGTTCAAGGCCAGCCTGGGCTACATAATGAGATTCTGTCTCTAATAAGTAGTAGCCCCAGCTCTTCCCACTTCTTATTTTCCACCCACAAGATGCAGCCATTTCATTTTCTATCCATCTCTAAATACCATAATGGAAAGGAAGGAAGGAAGGAAGGAAGGAAGGAAGGAAGGAAGGAAGGAAGGCAAGCAAGCATAATGCCCTCATACTGTAATCTCTTGGTTTTTTCATATTCAACCTTATCTACTGAATCACCATTGTAAGAGGAATAATTCAGCTCTTTCATACCTGTGAGAGACTGTAAGGGTCATCTTATGATCTCCACCTCCTGAGATTTCTATCTGTACAGCAAAGAAATTAACAAAACCCAGGCGAGGTCTTCCTTGCCTTTACCCTTGGCTTCTGGAAGATAATGACTAGGGCCTTGTGATGTACCAGAAAGTCTAACAAAGTGATCTATCTAGGGGTGGGGAGGATGCTGGATTGCACGGTATTAGTTG
>RJWT010007007.1:0-28209 GCA_004365215.1 Cuniculus paca | reverse complement strand
AGATGCAAATTAAAACAACACTGAGATTCCACCTCACCCCAGAAAGAATGGCTACTATCAAGAAATCAAGCAGTAACAAATGCTGGAGGGGCTGTGGAGAAAAAGGAACTCTTCTCCACTGTTGGTGGGAGTGCAGACTGGTGCAAGAACCACTGTGGAGATCAGTGTGGATTCCTCAAAAAACTTGGACTAGAAGTCCCATTCGACCCAGCTATTCCCCTTCTGGTATCTTCCCAAAAGAATTAAAAACATCATACCACAGCAATATGTGTGCACCCATGTTTATAACAGCACAGTTTGTAATAGTTAGATCTTGGAAACAACCTAAATGCCCATCACCTGAGGAATGGATAAAGAAGATGTGGTATTTTTATACAAGGGAGTATTACTCAGCCATAAAGAAGGATAAACTGGAGACTTTAATAGGTATATGGATGCAACTTGAGAACATACTCATTAGTGAGATAAAGAAGACACACATATGTAAACATCGTATTGTTTCATTAGTGTGAGAAGCTGAAAGAAAAAATATATGTATATATGTATGTATATGTATATAAAAATATATTTATACTACTGATTTCTCTGAGTTCCCTGAAGAGAAAGATTTGTGCTGGTATTGTTCGGACAACTGAACACAGAAGTCTTGTGCTTTGAGTGAATGATTTGGGGATGACAATGCACAACGTAGGTACCGTTGTTACCCCGATTGACATGTCTTGAAATTTTGTTTTAATTATTTATTTTCTGTTTGAAATAAAATGGATTTTAAAAAAATACAGAGAATTTCTTTTCCCTCCTTTTTGTGTTTTTTTGGCATCTGGGTTGTTGTTGTTTTTCTTTTCTTTTCTTTTCTCTCTCCCTCTCATTAATTTTTCTTTTATCACTTTTATTTTTCTGTTTTTCCTTCTTTTTCTTGTTTTTTCTTTCTTTCATAATAGGATCTTTAGGGGCTGGGGATTTAGCTCAGTGGCTCAAGCACTTGCTTGGAAAGTGTGAGGTCATAAGTTTGATACCCAGTACCAAAACAAAAATAAATAATAATAATAATAGTAATATCTTTTATTGCACTTTTCTCTCCTCATCTTCCATTGCTTAATTTTTCAAATATTGCTTTTCTCATGACTCCATTCCAGACCCCTCTATCTTTCCTAGTATAAATATTAAGCTTTATTAATCTTTAGATAGTTAACTTTATGCTATTACTGTTGAGGATTTTCCTATTATTGGTGGAAGTATAGTTGTTACACTTAGTGGATATTTATATCAATATCTGATTTGTCCTAATGTCTATACTATAATTGTAGGTCTATTTTATATGGTTAAGGGTGGTGGTGCACCCCTGTGATCTCAGCACTTCGATTTGTGATTTCAGTTTTTTGAGACAGCTTGCTATGTAGTTCAGGTTGGCCTTGAACTCACTGTGTAGCTCAGGCTGGCCTTGAACTCATGGCAGTCCTCCTGTCTCTGCCTCCCGAAGGCTGGGATTACAGGTATGTGCCACCATGCCCAGCAATCTCAGTTCTTGGGACGATGAGGCACTAGAATTTCTACAAGTTTGAGGACAGTCTAGGCTACAGAGTGACTTCAAGGCCAGCCTGGTGTACACAGTGATACTGTGCCTCAAACAAAACTAAATAAAAACTATAAAATTTTTTTTAAAAATATGTGGTTAAGGTTAGTACTTTTTTTTTTTTTTGGTATTGGAAATCAAACTCACGATCCTGCACTTGCCAGGCATGAACCGTGCTGCTGAGCTAAATCCCCACCCCATTATTTGTTTTTATGGTATGTCAATGTCCACTTTGTCTTTGACATTATGCTGTTTGTTTGTTTGCTTGTTTGTTTGTTTTTTTGTCTTTCCAAGACTGGGTCTCACTATACAGTTGAGGCTGGCCTTGAGCTTACTTTGTAACCCAGGTTGGTCTGGAACTTTCAACGATCCTCTTGCCTCAGCCTACCAAGTACTTGGATTATAGGCATGTGCTACCAAACCCGGCTTTGTCTTTGACACTATTACTGTTGCTGATTTTATTGCTATTGCCAGGGTACATAGTTGTTGCTATTCATCGGTTTTTTCTTTATGGCAATATCTGGATATCTGTTGTGTCATTAACAATACTGTAGTTCATTCCCAAAGAAATGGGTCCTTGGCTAATTACACTAAAGCCTCTTCTCCCAAATTAATGCAGGTGGTTGGATCTGGGGATAGAGGCAAAGGTCTATTGCTAGCCATGCCTGAAATGTATCCCTGGTGCAGTTTTTGTTCATTTTGGTTTTTGAGACAGGGTCTTGCTATTTAGTTCAAGCTGGCTTTCAACTCACTATGTAGCCTAGGCTGGCCTCAAACTTGCAACAATCCTCCTGTCTCAACCTCCAGAGTACTGTGCCACCATGCCTGGCTTTGAAGTACATCACTGAAAAGCAGACATTAGCTAAAGAGGTCTCTATACTAGCAACAAAGTCTTACTACTATAATCAGCCCATAAACCTCAACGACAACCAAAACCAAAACCAAAACCAACAAAAAAAACCTCAAAAAAACAAAAACAAAAACAAAAACAAACAAGAAAAGAAACATGAGAAAGCAAGACAATAAAATGTCTCCAAAAACTCCTAAGTGCCCCACAGCTAACCCAGAGGATATTGAGGGGGAGAAAATCAAAAGCTATGCAGCTGAATTATTTGAAAGGGTAACAGAAATTACAAAACATGTTGATCAATAAGGTGCTCGATGACCTTGAAGATATAGTGAGAGAAATAATAGACTTAATAAACAAAATGATCGGTAAGTTTACAGAAGACACTAATAAAAAGCTAATTGAGCTGAACAAAACAATCTAAAATATGAATGACCAGTTTGCAAAGAATTAGAGTTTATGAAAAGGTACCAGACAAAATGCCAGGAGATTAAAAATTCTATTGAAAGTATGGGCAGCAGAAGTGATCAATGTTGAGGATAGAGTGTCAAAAGTAGATGAAAAGGCTGATGTCAGTCAGTGACCAACTACTCAGGGAAACAAGAGAACATGAAAATGGATCCAACAGCTGCTAGATGATGCAAAGAAGAATAATTTAAGATTAACTGGAAGGGCTGGGGATTTAGTTCAGTGGCATAAGCTTGCTTGGCAAGCGCAAGGTCGAGAGTTCAAGCCCTGGTGCCGCAAAAAAGCAAACATTAATTGGAATTAGAGAAAAATCAGAAGACAGCATAAATGGTATTTTTAAGCCCTATTTACAGAAATAATAACGGAATCAGGGATGGCAGCACATGCTTGTAATCCTAGCACTAAGGAGGCTGAGGGAGAAAGGAGGATGCTGTGAGTTCAGGGTTAGCCTGGGTAGACCCTGTCTTAAATTGAGAGTCTGTCTTAAAAAAGAAAAAAGGAGAAATAATAACAGAAAACTTTCCAAATGGAAAGAATTTAACACAGAGATAGGCCTATAGAACTCAAATAGCCACAATCAAGAAACAAGCTCCGGCTGGGCCTGGTGGTGCACACCTATAATCCCAGCACTCAGGAGGCTAAGACAGGAGGATCGTTGTGAGTTCGAGACCAGCCTGGGCTACAAAGTGAGCTCAAGGCCAGCCTGAATGGCATAGTGAGACTCTCAAAAACACAAGGGCTGGGGATTTAGCTCAGCAGCCTAAGCGCCTGCCGGGCAAGCATGAGGTTGTGAGTTCAAGCCCCGGTGCAACTCCACCATACCTCATAGTCAAAATCCCAGAAGTCCCACCCAAAGACAGAATTTTAAGAGCTGTTAGAGAAAAGCAACTATTCACTTATAAAGGTAAACACATTAGAATTACAACAGATTTCTTAACCTTAAAGGTCAAAAGAACTTGAGTGAAGTGATTCAAACCCTAAAACAAAACAACTTCCAACCTAGACTGATATAACCTGTAAAACTGTATTTCGAAATTGATAGAGAAATAAAGTCTTTCCACAACAAAGAGCACCTTAAGAAATTCATGACCACCAAGCAGCATTCCAAAAGGTTCTCAGAGAAATTCTAGACAAAAACAAAGTAGCCAGCAATGCTAAAAGGTCTAATACAATGAATACACCAGGCAGGATGAGCTGTTAAGCAGAAGTGGCAGGGGGAGGGTAGGAGATCAGCAACAGGAAAATAAAGCAATGACAGGATAAGTCAGTATCTTTCAGTAAAGACTCAACATAAATGAACTCAATTCCCCCTCAAAAGATGCCAATTGGTAGAATGGATCAAGAAACAAAATCCACAGCGAGACTCTGTCTCAAAAAGACAAAAAAAAAAGAAAAGAAAAGAAAAAAGAAACAAAATCCAATGTTATGCTATATACAAAAAACACATTTAATTTTAAAAGAAATTCACCGACTGAAAATCAAAGGATGAAAGACAATATTCATTGCAAACGGAAACCCAAAACAAGCAGGAGTAGCTGTCATATTTTCAGAAAAGTGAACTTCAAGCTAAAACTGATCAGAAGAAGCAAAGGTCACTACACATTGATTAACGAAACAATTCAACAGGTAGAGATAACAATTATAAACATATATGCACTGAAAACCAGCACATCCAAATTCATAAAACAAACACTGCTGGACATAAAAGATAAGATACATTTAATGACAAACCTACAGCCAATATCCTATTAATTGGGGAAAAGCTGGAAGCTTGTCCTCTAAAATCAGGAACAAGACAAGGATGCACACTATCACCACTCCTGTTCAAAACAGTACTGGAAACATTAACCAGAGCAATTAGGCAAGAGAAAGAAATAAAAAGGTTATGTTTAGGAAATGAAGAAGTCCAATTATAATCTGCAGACAACATGATCCTTTGTATTCAAGAACCAAAAAATTCCACCAAAGGACTCCTAGAATAACCAAATTTAGTAAGATACAAAATCAACACACCAAAATCATGACATTCCTGTACAACAATAATGAACCGACTGATAAGGAAGTTAGGTAAACAATACCACTCACAATAATAACAAGAAAAATTAGCCAAGGATATAGCTTGAAAGGTTTCTGTCCTAATATAAATATACTGTCCTAATATAATATACTGGACATTATGGCATTCCCAAATATTTGAATTCTTATGCCATGTGTTTTTTTGTTTTTTTGTTGTTGTTGTTGTTAATGGATTTAATAAAAAATATATATATGATAAATTTAAATTGAGACCATGGGAAGATTATAATGTTTCTTTGATAGGACATTTCACTTTTGCAGGCAAGGTCTTGTATTCCCATTTCATATATGCTGCATTTGGACTTACTAGTTGCTGAATTTATTGGTGTTCATTGTTTGATCTGTTTGACTGTTGTGGTTTTGTTGTCTTATCTTAGACAGTGGTGCTATGGAAAAGTAATGTTAGAGTATCCCCTAGTAGACTTTGATATTAAGCAAAATGTGAATTTATGAAATGCTGTAAAATTTATGAAATCTAGTATATATTTAGGAAATATACATGTCTATTAAAAAATTATGGAACTTCAACAGCCAGTTAAAAACAATAGTTCTCAAAAAGTTCTCAAAAGCCAGGCTTAGGCCAGGGATCTAGCTCAGTGGCCTAAGTGCCTGCCTGGCAAGCGCGCGAGGTCATGAGTTCAATCCCTGGTGCTGCAAAAGGGAAAAAAAAAAAAAAAAAAAGGCTGGCAGCCATTCTTAAGACTTAAAGGACAGGTTTCTCTGGGACAATCTGGCCCGATTCCCCCTCTATACTCTAGAGGGGAAGATCGAGCCTGTTCTGCCTCTGCTTTCTTTCAGGCCTAATCTTCAGACCATGAGGAGACAGTCTTAGCTCTTGAAATTCCCCACTCTCACCCTCTAGACTGAGGGTGACGACTCATGGACATTGTCTCAATAACTCATCATGAGTGTGAGAAGAAAAGATCTGCCTTTTCTAATCTCATTTCTGATCTTTTCCTGTCACTTTGTAATTTCCTTTTTTGTAGTCATGTTTCTGCTAAAGATCAGAGAAGGAGGAACCCTGAATTGTCTCAACATTTTCCTTCTATTCAACAACTAAAAACATAAGTTGATCCCATAGAAAATGAGCATTTGCTAATACCAAAGACAGGGAAGTCATTTTAGATGAGAAACACATACCTCATCTCTGGGTCAGATGAGATACCCAAATTTTGCCTGTCTAGAACACCCATGAAAGCAATGTCCCTGCTTAATGCTTTGGCACGATCTTCTGAACCTGAGACCCCACGGAAAGAATCAACTTCTAGGTGAGACCAGAAGGAGCTATTTCCTAAAGCACAATATTGAAGGGAATAAAACACATTTAGTTTAAGGGAGAATCCCCAACCTCCTGCCTCTCTCTCTCCCTCCTCCTAGCCTGATTCTGATCATTTATGTGTGTAGGGGAGGGAAGTACTTTCACTAATGTGTAAGTCGTGGTTGCTGAATGCTGGGTACAGGTTTTAACCTATGAGTTTCACAAGTGTGTTGCAGATACAGAGACATAGAAATGTTAGAGTAGATTTTGAGTAAAACTAAGCTTTGTCTTGCTGCCAAGGAAGATCAGCGAGATGATTAGGTAGACAGCACAAATGTGTTGGGGACTTCTTTGCCCTGGGGCCCAAGGCAGGATTTTTCTGAACCATTACTTGCTTCTGTCTATCTCTGGAGGCAATTTCTTACAGGCTGGAAAGGACTCCAATCACTGCCAATTTGCCCTTTGATATTTTTTTCCTCTCACCCTCTTTCAAAGAATTAGAAAGCAACTGTTCAGGTCTCTTGATTATTGGTTTAATTTTGTCAGTAATGCTTTGTTTGAAATGACTATTATAGCTGGAATCAATTATAGCTTGTACTTTTGCAAACACATGCTGAAGTTAGGAGTGTGAGTTTCTGGAGATGGTAGGGCTGCATGTTGCTAAGGGTGGCCAGTCCCACCTGACCTATCTTCTGGTCACTCTCCAAATAACCACCACCTGCTCTGAAGCGGGTCACCCCTGTGCCAACCATGGTTTTTCAGAGATCAGGCTGTCTCCAAGACACAGCCCAAGAACGACAAAGATCTCAGATAAATGTAAACCTTAGAAGGATTTTAAACGTAATTTGCAGAAGTCTCTGATGCCTTTCTAAAATATTGCTGCCTACCACCTCTTCTTTCCCATCCTTGGACACTAGTTGAGTTTAATCTGTCTTTGATGACTCAGGATCATCATCCAGAACAGGAGTCATGCAAACCATTCAAGTGCCACTAACAGCAAGCAGTCAGGCTCTTGCTAAGCTTCCCTAAGTAGCAATGGTCTGAAATTCTACCCCTTTTATAGTTTTCCTGTTACTTTGCTAGTCAGCCTCTCCTAGACAGTGCTAGATGCCAGTACTTCCCAATCTCCTGTCGCTTTTCTAATGTTGTCTGTACAAATAGCTGGTTATATAACTCCCACAAATGACAGCATACAGGTGTAGGGATGAATGCGGGTTCCCTTTACAGTAAATGTACGTAGGGGGCAAGGAGTTTTGCTCTCTCCCCAGGGCCCAGAACATTGTAATGAATAGCACCTGGCACTTAGCAGGCACATAATAAATATCTGCTAAATGAATGTTCTCAAACAAAAAACAATGAGAAAGCCTCAACTCTCAATTCCTTTGGGTCCACTGAGCAGAAGGGCGTAGGTGCTGTCCTGATCCAGGAGATCTTCACAATTTCCCCTTCTACCTGCTAACATCTCCTCTTGAAAACTTAAGTCTGGGAAAGGGAAGAACTTAGTAAAGCAGACTGCCAGGACAACCAAGGTGGGAACTAAATGATACCCCAACAACCACATCACATGAGTAATGAATTACCAGTCGTCTAGCCCTTCCCCGGAAGCTCCGTAACTGGTTCTACCACTTTCAGCAAGGGGGTTGGGGAGCAGACTAGGTCTCCTGCCACCACCACTGGGCTTTGCCCCAGGCACACAGCAGCCCTCTGACAATTCTCCTGCCTCCAGTTTCACCTCTTCAGGGGAAGCAACTTCTGACTCACCCACAAAAGCAAGGCGCTAAGGGGTCTAATAAATGGAAAAGAAACATCATTAACTTAAAAGAAGGGTGCCTAAGGAAAAGATCCTTATTTTTTAAAAGGCTGTTGTCCTTTCTTATAATAAAACTTGGAGCCAGGTAAGAAAGCAGTACAAGTAATTAGGCCCAGTTCTCAAAAGTCAGTCTTATAGGATGGACTCAGATAAAGACATACAGGGAAAGCCGGGCATGGTGGCTCACGCCTGTAATCCCAGCACTCGGGAGGCTGAGACAGGAGGATCGTTGTGAGTTCGAGATCAGCCTGGGCTACAAAGTGAGCTCAAGGCCAGCCTGAATGGCATAGTGAGACCCTGTCTCAAAAAGACAAGGGCTGGGGATTTAGCTCAGTGGCCTGATAAGTGCGAGGTCATGAGTTCAATCCTCGGTACTGCAAAAAAAAAAAAAAAAAAAAAAAAAGACACACAGGGAAGCAGCTCTATGTGATAAGGACTGAATGAACAAACCATCCACGGTGAATCAGCTAGAAACCCATTAGTAGGCCCAGTTCCAGAAATGAGAACAGTCAGTAATCACAGCCTGGGCAGTCATTCCTCCCCAAGTCTGAGGGAGGCACCCATCTCTTCATCCTCTCATTAGGAGGAGCACCAGAGGTTATATGACTGCCTGAGTAAGTGAACCACATTGCTCTGGGCCCTTATCTAGGAGTTTCCTCTATTGAAAGAGGGCACTTTTGCTTCTTATAGCTTGTGGCACACAGTGAGGCAGCACACTAAAGAAATCCCCAAATGTACAGGCACTGTTGAGACTGCAGACTGTTCCCAAGCTCAGCACAAGCAGGATGCCACCTCCCCAGAACAATACCCTCAGTACAGTGCCTCCAAGATGGGAGCCTGCTGATGGTACTGCAGTGATTCTGGGGGAATCTGAACCCATACCTGTACCTCTCTCAACCTACCAATCACGGTCTGTGGACCAGGCACAGGACACGGACCTCTGTAGTATGAAACTAGGAGTGGGCACTGGGCCCAGCCTGCTTCTCCCCAAAGGTTCAAACCCCAACGACCTTTTCCACCTTCTCTAGGTTATACCCTTTTCCCATCAGCCACATGGTCCAGGTCTAGCATGCCCTATCTCCCCACTGACTGTTACTACCCTCAACCCCTAGATACCTAGATCCCCAGCCAAAGACCCCCTCTTTGGGGAACTGAACTCCTTGTCTCTGAGCCTGGAACTTCTTATACTCCCACATCTCATTCTTTTTTTTTTTTTAAGGGTAGGGTCTTGCAATGCAGTTCAACCAGGCCTTGAACTTACTTTGTAGCCCAGGCTGGCCTTGAACTCACAGCAATCCTCCTACCTCAGCCTCCCAAATGCTAGGATTACAAGCATGTGCCACCACACCCAGCTCATTTCAATTTTTTGCCCTTAATGCACTGGTTTCCTCTTTAACCAATTTATGTTAGTAAAAACAAAATGTGTGTTATGGACATGGTGGTGCATGCCTGTAATCCCAGCCCTTGGGAGGCTGAGGCAGGAGGATTATCATGACTGTGAAGCCAGCCTGGGCTACATATCAAACTCTTGTCCAAGGGGAAGGGGAGTGTGTTTATTTATTTATTTATTACCAGGGATCAAACTCCACCTCGAGCTTACCAGGCAAGCACTTGAACCACTGTGCTAAATCCTCGGACCTGATTTAAATAACTAAAAGAATGGGAACAACAAAACTAGGGAAAGTGGTTATACAAATGGAAAATATTTTGAATGGTGCCTCAGCTTAAATGGAACTACACTGTGTAATTTTCACACAAATTATAACACAGTTCTACAGTAGTTCATTCCTGCCGGGCTCACCAGGATCTGGTAGCTTCGCTTACTGAGAGCCAAACTCGATCTGTATCATTGATGGAGTGGGAAGGCTCTCTGAGGCCTACAGACGTTCTTGTTACCCTAATTGCTCCTGAAGTGTAGGTCATGGAAAAAACTGAAAGAGGAGTAGAAAATTCAGGTTTGGGCAGGGGTTCTGCATTTACTAGCCACCTTCTCCTGGGCAAATCAATTAAACTCTTGGAGTCTTGGTTTTCCCATCTATAAATTGGCACTAATAGTCTTTGCGTACGTACAGTCTTGTTTTGAAGATCACATCAAATGAGGTAATTTATGTGAAAGCATTTTGGTATCACATAAATGTGAGGTACTATCCTGAATGTTAATGAATAGCTTACAGCTTACAAACACAAATGAATCATTCCTTTGACTTAACAGGCACCCAAGTAACTTCAAAACTCCAGAGCTGCAGCCAGAGTTAATCATCAGAGAGAGTAGGAGGACTTTGGAGGCCAGGTGCCACTGTAGAACCTCCCATCTCAGGTCAGGCTGTGGTGAAGGAAAGATGCCTTTGAATGAAACCAGGCTCAGTGCTCAGCACCTTGATGTCTCAGCATCTGGTCTGGAGAAAGGAGGCTTTGGAAGGGCTCTCTCTGGAGACAGGGACTATGTCACACACACCTCAAATCCAGAAATAGCCCACAGAACAGTTTAAACCCCTATGACCTAGAAGCTCAAACACTATGCTTTCCAGATTCATCTTCTGCAACATCCTCAACAAACTTGCCCTGAAAGGCACTTCTACTGCTCCATCTTCAACTCATGCTGCTCCTTCGAGCTTTTCTTTTTCTTTTTTTCTGAAACAGGCTCTTGCTGTTGTAGTACAGGCAAGCCTTGAACTCACTATGTAGCCCAGGCTGGTCCTGAACTTACGCTGATCCTCCTACCTCAGCCATCCAAGTGCTGATGTTACAGGCATGCACCACCATGCCCAGCCCAGGAAACAATGCTGAAGTGTCATATTCAGATACAAGAAATAGGTAGTTTAAATAAATATATTAGCTAGCGTACAGATAAAACAACCTCTTCCTTAAAGTAACTTATATGCTATAATATAGCCTCCCTCCTTGAAAATGTCAATGTTAAATTCCCTTGGTATTTTCCTGATAAAGACTTAAAAATTGCTCCCTGCAAGCCAGTGCTATGCGCGGGCCGTTGTGGGGAGATCCAGATGCTAGCCTTTTCCTGTGAGTCAGCGCCATTCATGGACTGCAGAGGAAGAAAACCAAAAGTCCACAAGAAGCAAGCCCTCTCTGTGAGCCAGTCCCATGGGTGGGCCGCTGGGAGGAGATCCAGATGCCAGCCCTTTCTGATGTAGTGGCTAGGAGACAAGAAGACACACACACACACACACACACACACACACACGCACACAACCAGCTGTAAGCAACAAGCTGAGCTGGAGAAACACAGGCTACTATGATAGCTATTGAGGTAAAATACAACTTAATGCTTGTAGTGTTTATTATTTCCCTGACTTTGCAGGCCTAAAGCTAGTAGTATGATCATCTATTCAGAGGATAACAATACACAATGTAGCATCTATGGGGGATCTCCTTCTGAAGGTGGTAGCCATTGCTAATTCCCTATTATCTTGTTTTGAAGTCCTGTATCATTTTCATTGTTTTGTTGGGTTGAGTTTTACTCGGTTGTGTCTTGTCTGATTTTATTATATCCAATGGCATGGGCAGCTATTTCAAAGATAACAAGATATATTATTGTAGCCATTTTAGATTTACTATTATCTTGTTTTGAAGTTCTTTATTGTGGTCATTGTTTTGTTTTTATTGGTTCTATTCTGTTCTGTTTTGTTTGATTTTTACTATGTCTGAAGGTATGGGCAGCTATTTTGAAGACAGCAGGAGGCATTATGGTAACCATTGTTGATTTCCTGTTATCTTATTTTGAAGTCCTATATCACTTACACTGTTTTGTTTTGATTGGGAAAAAAAAGACTTAAAAATTAAAAATTGAGTTTTAAAAGAGTTGATCACCCAGGCTTGGCAGCACATGCCTATAATCCCAACACTTGGAAGATGAGGCAGGAGGTTCTCAGTGACTTTGAGGCCAGCCTGGAGTACCCAGTGAGTTCAAGCCTGGCCTGAACTAACTACATAGCAAAATGTAGTTAGTTCCTAAAGGAAGGAAGGAAGGAATATGCATTTTTAAAGAGAACTTATAATATCTATCAAGATAAAGGGCACTATGAATCCTTCAAAGGATTTTAAAAGAAGGTCAAGAATACTATTGATGGAAGATAAAGATGGATATAGGCTAGAAATACCAACTTGGTCTCCAATCAGGGGCTGAGGTTGATTTACTGTGGCCTTAAACACACTTTATAATCTCTCTGGACCACTGATAACAGCAAATGGCCCTGAAGATCCCTTCTAACTCTGCTGTGATATCTTCTTTTCTCCCTCAAGGTCTTACACAAAAACATGTCCTTAGGGAAACCTTCCCTGGTTCTGTGAATCATCTGAATCATGTCTTCTTTATCTTACACCATTTTTCCTGGTATTCTTACATCAAAGCTTTTTCACTCCACCTCAGAATTTGTGTTAACTATACCATGTGCTACAGTTGATACATTGTGTCAACTTGAGAAGTTTAGAAGTTTAACTGAGAGATTCAGCAGGGAGCCAGGGTTCTTATTTTCTAAATATCCTCATCCTGTGCAAAGGATAAGGGAGGAGAAGAGGTTTATTTTTCCCTTTTTTGCTCTGGCTGCTGCCTTGAAGTGTTGCCCCAGTGCCATGCCACCCTGCGTTGGAGCCAGCTGATTATGGACTGAAATCTCCAGGAACTATAAGCTAAATAAATCTTTTCTTGTTTCACTTTGGGTGTCAGGTGTTTTGTCCAGCAACAAGAGAAAAGTAATCAAGACATCATGTGAGCTGGCAGAAAGCAGACGCCATACCTTATTCAGCACTCAAGTTCCACCATGCCCACACAGTACCCTGTCCATAGTGATATTCTATGAATGTGTTGATGTGACCAAAATGGTGAATTCAGCCGGGCGTGGTGGCTCACGCCTGTAATCCCAGTACTCAGGAAGCTGAGACAGGTGGATCGTTGTGAGTTCAAGACCAGCCTGGGCTACAAACTGAGCTCAAGGCCAGTTTGAATGGCATAGTGAGACCCTGTCTCAAAAACACAAGGGCCAGGGATCTAGCTCAGTGGCCTAAGTACCTGCCTGGCAAGCGTAAGGTCATGAGTTCAATTCCTGGTGCCACAAAAAAAAAAAAAATTGAACTCTGGTGACCCTCCATTTGTTCCAATTGATTCCCGTCTCTCCTGCCACAATTAAGAGCCCTATGGTGTTGTTAGGTGAATCAGCACTGATCTGCCAGGACTGGAATGAGTAAGAAGGATAAGAGTAGAAAGAAAACTGGAACACAAACTTAGGGCGATTTTATTTAACTTTAACACTTACAATAACAATGACAAAGAAAAGCGCTTCCCTGTGGTGAGCACTCTGTGTCAAGCTCTGCATTAGTGCTTCATGCACATCAAGCTTCACAAGCTGTGCACTCAAGGGAGGACTGTCATTCTCACTGTGTGGATGGGTAAACCAAGGCACAAAGAAGTTAAATATTCCCCCAGGGTTACCAGCTAGGCAAGGCATAGAGCCAACAGTCACAAAATCTGACTAAAAAGTTCTTTCTCTATTTTTCATTCATTCATTTATTTATTTATTTATTTATTTATTTATTGGTAGCACTGGAGATTGGACCCAGGACCCTCAGACTGGGCTATGTTCCCAACCCATTTTTAAATTTTATTTTGAAAGCCGGGCATGGTGGCACACACCTGTAATCCCAGTACTCAGAAGGCTGAGGCAGGAGGATCGTTGCAAGTTCCAGACCAGCCTGGGCTACAAAGTGAGCTCAAGGCCAGCCTGAACTGCAGAATGAGGCCTTGTCTCAAAAAGACAAAAAAAAAAAATTTATTTTGAGACAAGATCTTGCTAAATCACAAAATTGCCCTGACCGGATTCAAACCTGAAATTCTCCTTGCCTCAGCTTCCCAGAATACTGGGATTATGGGTGTACTACCATGCCTGACTCAAAGTCCATCTTCTTAAGTGTAACTGCTGGTGAGTACAAAAGCAATTATCAAGGCACAATTCTCAGCACTGTCTAGTGCTCTACATTATGATTTCCATTCATGTTCAACACAGTTCTTGTCCTTGTTTAAGATTAGATATCAATGGAAAGGTTAAGGTAGGAGTACCAAGAGTTTGCGTACAGCCTGGGCTACCCAGTGAGCTCAAGGAAGCCAGAATTACAAAGCAAGACCCTGTTTCAAAAACAAAAAAAAGATTAGATATCGAAACTGTTACTTTCTGCATCAAGTACTTTCTCCATCTCTGTAGGAAACCACCTTCCGATTAGAAAAGGTGAACTTCTAGGAAAGTTAACCATGTTAGCCCCTGCTAAAATTCCAAAATGATGAGTCACATGAGCAACAGGCAGAGAAACTGGAAACAGATGAGAAGAGATTATGGTGAACTCTTCTCTTTACATAGATTATCTCCAGTACCAGCCACAGAGACTGACACTCGGTAGGCATTTAATAAAAATGTCTGTGGGCTGGAGACGTAGCTCAGTGGAAGAGTACAAGCTCAACATGCCTCCAGGTATGCTGTCCCCAGCACCACAAAAAAAGTTTCTTAGGTGGATGTAGTGACACATGCCTGCCATCCAGCACTCTGTGAGGCTGAGGCAGGAGGATCACAAGTTAACGTTCAGCCTGGGCAACTTTGCAACTAGCAAGATCCTGTTTCAAACTTTTAAAAAACAGCCAGGCATAAAAAACAAAACAAACAAACAAACAAAAAAACAGCCAGGCAAAAAAAAAAACATGCCTGTAATCCCAGCACTCAAGAGGCTGAGGCAACATTACTGCCACAAGTTTAAAGTCAGCGTGGACTACATAGTGAGTTCAAGGTCAGCCTGAGCTACATAGTGAGATCCTGTGTTGGAAAAACAAAAAAAATTAAAAATTAAAAATTAAAAATAAATAAATAAATCCCAGCACTTGGGAGGCTGAGGCAGGAGGATCACTGCAAGTTTAAGACCAGTCTGGGCTACAAAGTGAGCTCAAGGTCAGCCTGAACTGCATAGTGAGACCCTGTCTCAAAAAGACAGACAGACAAACAAACAAACAAATAAATAAGTGCCAGGAATGTAGATCAGTGTGAAAGCCCTGAGCTTAATCCCCACTACCACACACACAAAAAAAAACATGAAGTGTTGTGATACATGTCTGTAATCTCAGCACGAGAGGCTGAGGCAGGAGGATCACTAAGAGTTTGAGGCCAGAAGTTGAGGCCAGCCTGGGCTAAATAGTGAGTTCAAGGTCACCCTGAACTATACAGCAAGACCCTATCTCAAACGTCCCCCAAAGTTGTGTTTTCATTTTGTTTTTTGTTTTTTTGTTTTTCTTATGGGAAATGTTTCTACCTTCCTCTAAAACACATAGGGAGAAAGGGAAAAGCAATGAAAAACATCCAAAGAGAACAGAGCGGTTTCATTTCACTCAGACTCAGGGTGCATTGGCCCTGAGTAAGGCACTGAGCACACAGCATGCTGCAGGGCTGTGCTCAGAGAGATGGGCCACCTCCTACCTGCATGCCTGGTCTCTGTAGTTGCTCCTTCATTCATTCAACAAGTCTTATTGAGAGCCTACTCATGTCAGTTACCAGGTTAGGTGCTACAACAGAAGTGAATGGCTCACACCTGCTCCTAAGAGGTAGGTGAACAGAGAGGATAAGGCATGAGGCAAATAATCACATAGCTGAATACAGAGCTGCAAAAATCAGTCCTAGAAAGGAGGAGAGCCAGCTGCTACAGAAGAGAGTAAAAAGCTGAGCAAGTATGAAGTCAAGTGTGGTGACATATGCCTGCATTTCCAGCTACTTGGCTGAGGGAAGATAATCAAGTTCAAGGTCAACCCAGGCAACCAAGAGACTTTGTCTCAAAATAAAAAGGGCTGGGGGTGTAACTCAATGGTAGAGCACTTGCCTGGCATGCACAAGGCCCCAGAACCATCAAAAAAGGAAGAAAAACAGAGAGAAGAAGAGAGGCAAGGAGAGAGCGAGACAAGGCCTCTCTAAGGGTGCCATTAGAACTGAGTTCTGAAGCATGAAAGCAACCCACTAAGAGAGGAAAAGCATTTCTGGCAGACAAAAAACCTTTTAAGAGGCCGGGCATGGTGGCTCATGCCTGTAATGCCAGCACTTGGGAGGCTGAGACAGGAGGATCATTGCAAGTTCAAGACCAGCCTGGGCTACAAAGTAAGCTCAAGGCCAGCCTGAATGGCATAGTGAGACCCTGTCTCAAAAAGACAAGGGCTGGGGATCTAGCTCAGCAGCCTAAGTGCCTGCCTGGCAAGCGCGAGGACATGAGTTCAATCCCAGGTGCCCCCTCAAAAAAAACAAAAAGAACCTTATAAGAAAGAATAAGAAATCCTATTGAGCATTTCATCGAAAACACAATAGGGATTCCAATATATAATTGCATTCTCTGTGCGAAAAAAGATTGGAAAAGCACAATAGAGTAGAATAGGTTGGGGCTGGGTATGTGGCTCAATGGTACAGTTCTAGACTTGCATGCATAAGGCCCTGGGTTTGATCCTCAGCACTACAAAAAAAAAAAAAAAAGGGAGAGAGAGATTAGAATAGGCTGGAAGCAGACAGACAAGTGGATTGGACTGGCAGTGGAGGGAAAGAAGACAATGAACAGGTTTCAAAATTACTTGAGAGGAAGCTGGTATAGTGGCTCATGCATGTAGGCCCAGCACTTGGGAGGCTGAGGCAGAAAGATCACTGTGAGATCAAGGCCAGCCTGGGCTACATAGTGAGTTCAAGGTCAACCTGAACTACATAGAGACTCTGTCTTAAAAAAAAAAAAACTATTTTGAGAAGTTGGCTCATGAGGACCTAGGAAGCACCAAGATTGACTCAGGTCCCTAGTATAAGTGGATGGGGCTAGGGAGGTAGCTCAGTGGCAGAGTGCTTGCCTAGCACATGCAAGGCCCTAAATTAGATCCCCAAGATTGGGGGGAGGGGGATGTGGATGATATGGTGGTACCATTTACTGAAATGGTTTCAGAAGTCCAATAAAGGAACAGGTTTCCAGAGAGAAGTTCAAGAGTTCAATTTTGGATGTAGCAAGACTTAGACCCCTATGAAACATCCGAGTAAAGAGATCAAATAGGCAGACGAGTATAATATGGCTTTAGGATTCAGAAAAGTGGTATGAGTGAAAGTTAAATTTGGTGTTAATGGTCATCCTTGTCACTGAATTGTGCAGGGACCAAAGGTCAGGAAGACAAGGTGGAAGGAATAGGACCCGAGCTGGGCATCAGGGTGTCTAGGTTTTAGTTCTACTCAATTCTGTCACTAACCACCCCCTCTGACTTTGTTTTACCATCAGTAATACAAAGAGGTGGGCCCACATCAGGGGTTGTGTGGGAGTGGGGTTACTGGGGATTAAATTCAAAGCCTTTGCATTGAGCTTTCTCTGGCCCATTTTTTATTTTTTAGTTTTTTATTTTGAGACAAGGTCTTGCTAAATTGCCAAATTGCCCAGGCTGGACTTGAATTTGCAGTCTTCTTGTCTTGGCCTCCTAGAGTGCTCAGATTACAGGCATGGACGGCTATACCTTGCTGATTGGGGTTTAACTTTTTTTTGGATACAAGTTATTTCCTCCCCTCCTAAACAAATATGAAAACATTATACACAATTTTAGGAGTTCACTCAGTTCTTGGAGATAGGTTTGCTTGTTGAGCAAGGAATACCAAAAGCAAAATGTAAGAAAATTGTGGCAGAATCTGATGTTATGCTCAAGGGAGAATTTGTTTAATAAGCTTCAGCTGGTATCAGTGATGTTCTAGAGAAAGTTATCTGCCAAGCTGGAGTTTATCAGCCAAATGTCAAAGTAGTGCCCAAGCTGAGTGTGGTGACACAAGCCTGTAATTCCAGCACTTGAGAGGCTGAGGCAGGAGGATCACTATGAGTTTGAGGCCAGCCTGGGCTACAAAGTGAGTTCAAGGTCAGCTTGAACTGCACAGCAAAACAGTCAAAAAAAAAAAAAAAGTAGTGCCCAAATCCATGGATTTTAATTAAGATGGGGCGTTCAAAGGACTTAAGGGAAGGCCTGGGATTTAGCTCAGTGGCGTAAGTGCCTGCCTGGCAAGGTTGAGGTCTTGAGGTCATGAGGTTGTGAGGTCGTGAGGTTGTGAGTCCAATCCCGGGTGCCCGGGTCGGGGGAGCGGGTTAAGGGAGAACTAATTCATGTATTCAACAAATACATGAAGAATACAGACTACCTCGGTCAATTAGAAGATAATAGCAATATAATTCTGCTGGGAAACTCATAAGGAGATCTAAGAATGGAAGATGGGATGGGGTAGCCAATGTTGAACATAATCTGAAAATTGGATATCTAAATGATAGTTGATGAGCTTTTAGAAAAGTTCTCTTATATTGTTCTACTGTAGCACTGATAATAAACAGGAAATAAAAGCCTAAAATAAAACCCTAGATGAAAAACTATCATCTCCTAAAGATATCTGCCTTCCCATGTTCACTGTAGCAGTATTCACAATAGCCAAGATATGGAACCAACCACATACACAATGGATTATTTGGCCTTAAAAAGAAAATTCTGACACTTGAGACAACTTAGGTGATCCCTAAGGACATCATGTTAAGTGAAATAAGCCAGACACAGAGAGAGAGATACAGCATGATCTCACTTTCATGTGGAACCTGAGGGGAGTTAAAAAAAAAACTATCATGTTACATGACCAGACAAAGTTTAGGTGACCTTCCTGGTAAACACTTTGAATGTTTCTTAGGCCCCTAGGTTCCCCTAGAGAACATGACAATTATTAAACCAAGGAAAGGCACACTAATACCTACCAGGCCCTAGATTTCCCTTACTTTCTACCCAAAAGTATCCCTCACCATGAAGTCAGCCAGTATATCCAAAGTGAAAACAGAAATAAGTGCTGGGAAGAAGACACTGATAAGCAAGGATAATCAGTAACTGATAAGGTCTTTCTCAAAGATGCCACCTACTTTTCAAGGTTTATCTTCTTTTACTTTTTCTGTTATGTTTCAGACAAAATGGACTGTGCACACTCTTAGTGCCCAGTACATAATAAACATTATATAGACGCTGGGCATTATTAATACTGAAATAGTAAAGACTTAGGTGACAGGTGTAGTAGATGGTTTTGGTACTTTAGAGATAACACTATGGCTTTTTTTTTTTTTAACTGGGATTTGAATCCAGGACCTTCACAGTGAGCTACATTCCCCAGCCCATTTTTTATTTTAAAATAAGGTCACAGGGCCAGGGATTTTGCCCAGCGGGTTCAAGCGCTTGCCTGGTAAGTGCAAGATCGTGAGTTCGATCCCCGGTACCACAAAAAAAAAAAAAAAAAGTCACAATAAGTCCCTAAATTTCCCAGACTGGGCTCAAATTTGCAATTTTCTGCCTCAGCCTCCCAGAGTGCTGGGATTACAGGCATGCACCACCACGCCTGGCTCCCGCATCCTGCTCTTGAAAGCTCATTCAGCCCTTGGACAGGGCAGTCTAGAAGTACAGGGGTATTGATGGGCATTCATTTTCATCTGAGAAATTATCAAACTATCAGCCTCTGCTGCCTATATTGTTACAACTATCGTCATGAAGTAGAGGGAAATAACAGAAACTTCACATACAGCTTGATCAGTGTCACCCCCAGCCCCTCGATCCACACTTGCCATACCCTTCTGATCCTGTTTTTGGCCCACTAACTAGTACACGCTGAGGACAACACTGAACATCTGCCACTTGAAAGGGGTCAATGGGCTAGAGACAGCAGGGTTATAAGTCACATCGCCAAACGGGATAAGAGGTAGCAGTGAAGGAGCCATGTAATCTGATCTTTCTTTCGCTCTCGATTTTAAGCAGAATTAAATCAGCCTACAAAACAGACTAAAAGAGAACGTCCCTAGTCACAGTAGATGCAAAAGAGGACAAGGAGGCTGAGGCTGCGCAGGCGCAGAGAAGAGGTCAGGCTTTTCTGAAGCTCCCCCTTGCCTCTCCAAACAGCGGCCAGAGAGTACGGCCACCCGGCGCGAGGAGCCCTCTGTGCCCCCTTCCTCGCAAGTCCCACATACAGTCCAGGAAAGGTTTGAGCGCCGGCCTTCTGAGGCCGTCGGGCCGCCCCACGCTCCCCGCTCAGAACTCAGCCAAACCTGGAGAACTGGTGCCAGCAGCGGGAAAGGCACATGGTCAGGAAAAGCCGCCAGGTCGTTCAGGATCTGCCTTCCTCGCCACCGTTCTTACCTCTTTGTCTGCCGCTTGCTCCTCAATGCCTAGCAGCGCGTACAGGTCCATCTGTAAGAGCTCCTTTGTCACCGCCATGGTTCCAGTCCTGACTGGATTCGTACTACAACTCCCATGAGTCTAGGCAGGGAGGGGCTGTCGGCTGGCTGGCCGCGTGTCGCTTAGCCTCCTGGGAATCACCAGGTTCCGGTTCCGACCTGACTGACTCTGAGGGAGCGCGCTGCCACAAGTGAACTACGACTCCCAGCAGCCCTCGCTCCTGCCGCCTGGGCCTCTGGGATCCCCTGCCCCCGGCAGCGGTCAGACTGCTGGAGTGGGCGTGAGGGGCGAGGAGAGCCGGGTAGTGAGGGTGTGAGGGCCCGGGATCTGGCCCGCCCGGCTTCAGCCTCGCGGGGCCTGCCACCCCGGAAGACACGATGGAGAGTAGGTGCTACGGCTGCGCGGTCAAGTTCACCCTCTTCAAGAAGGAGGCGAGTCTTCCCCCCGAGGGCTGGAGGGCCAGGGAGGACGAGGAGCGACGGGAAAAGCTTGGGATTTGCGGGGCCAAGACCCTGTTTTATGGCCTCTTTTCAGCAGTGTAGTTTTGATGAAGTCATTGATCCTCAGTTTCCATTTCTGCAAAATGAGGCTAAGCCTTCCTGTCTTTGGGGTCGGATGTGAGGGTCTAAAGAGGTGCTGGAGGTGAAAGTACCCTACACATTGTCAAAGCCGTGGCTGTCATTTTCAGAAAGCTACGCTTTTTCTGCCTCTCAAGTGTAGCGTCTGCCTGTCGTCTTCTCCCTGCCTTTTACCTCCCAGCGCGGTCTTTAGTACCCCGTGACCCTGACCATCACAATGTGCCCTTTGCTCTGAAACCTTTCCCGTCTCCGCAGCCCGCCTTTGCCCAGGTCTCTTCGATAACCACCCTTCCTCCTGCTCTTGGGAAACCAATTGCCAGGTTCCCCTGGTAAACTGCAGGCTTTCTGTACTTCACTTGTGCCCAAAGCATCCAACCAGAAGATGATGGAACCAGAAACCAGATGGGATGAATTAATGCCATGTAAGGAGGCAGGACCAACTGGCACTTAGATGACTGGATTTTGGAGTAGGTTCAAGTTTAACCTCTGCTGTCTTACAGGGTGACTTTAGTTTCAACGAGTCATGTAACTTCTCAGGCTTCCGCTAAAATAGGGAAAATAGTGGGCGTGGTGGTGCACACCTGTAATCCCAGCACTTGGGAGGCTGAGACAGCCGGATCGTTTCAAGCTTGAGACCAGCCTGGGCTACAAAGTGAGCTCAAGGCCAGCCTGAATTACATAGCAGAACCCTGTCTCAAAAAAGACAAAAAAATTAATTAATTAATTAATTAATTAAATAATGTATATAGATTGTGAGGGGTAAGTCATATGATGAATGTTAAGTACTAAGCTTAGTGCCCGGCACACACTGAGTGCTTAATGGTAGTTATTGTTCTCATCCCATTATGAGCCAAGTTCTATCAGAGTAGGGAAGGCATGGCCTCTGCACTCAGAAGATTCTCCTTTGTTGAAGAATCCATGGCCTGAAGCACAGGGCTTTGCTTGTGGCAGGGAATTGAAGATGGTGGGAAGCAAGGCAATTTTGCAGAAAGCTTCATGTGCTTTGCATAAGAGACTAGAGTCCAAGGAACTGCTTTACCCTCTTCCCAGTTTCTCCCTAGGTCTAGGGGTCCCATTTTCCTCCTCCCACGAACTAGTCATGACTTCCTTGTCTTTTTTCTGTATGTGCTTGGAGAGCCCCAGGGAGGACGCTACAAGGGAGGGTGAAAGGTAGAGCCTCCTGCTTCCTGTCTTTTGTAGTACGGCTGTAAGAATTGTGGCCGGGCCTTCTGTTCTGGCTGTCTTAGCTTCAATGCAGTGGTGCCCCGAACTGGCAACGCCCAACAGAAAGTCTGCAAGCAATGCCATGAGATCCTGACCAGGTGAGAGGCCAGCATGGGTGGGGGTCAGCTAAGCATGGCAGTGGGCATCTGGCCAGTACATCAGAGGTCAGCCCAGGTAGTGTTTGGGGTAGGGGCGCCCTGACTGGTGAGATGGCAGGACTTCTAATGCCAGATTACTTCTCTATAGAGGGTCTTCTCCTGCCAATGCCTCCAAGTGGTCACCACCTCAGAACTATAAGAAGTAAGTACTGAAGATAAACAAAAGTGGGCATGGAGAAAGGGCAAGGAAGCCACGAGTAGAACTTTTCTAGTCTCTAGATCAAATGAATGCAGAGTCAAGAGAAAACCCATTTCTCAGACTGTTGACTGCCCATTTGGGCTCAGAAAACAGCTCATCAGCCCTCTCCCCAGAAAGGCATTTGGTTGATCTTGGCTCCTCACCCAGACCTGAGGCTGGTCAGCTGGGTTGGGTTGCAGAGAACGTGAGCGAGGGCTATGGACAATTGTCCACTGGAGGTCTCCCTAGATACCCAGAAGTTATTTGATGGGAAACTGAGCAGATGCTGTCAGTCCTCCCTTCTGCCTTGAAGAGCCTATATCTTATATCCTGCCAGGCGTGTAGCAGCCTTGGAAGCCAAGCAGAAGCCCAGTCCCCAGAGCCAGGGACTAAGCCAGCAAGACCAAGTCATCGCTGAGCGCCTAGCACGGCTCCGCCAGGAGAACAAGCCCAGTGAGTGGGGGCAAGCAGGATGGTCAGAAAGACACAGTCGGAGGCTTCTGGGGTTGGGTCGCTCTGGTCCTTACACTGATCTCCCCATGCCAATTGCAGAGTCAGTGCCCTCGCAGGCAGAGATAGAGGCACGGCTGGCTGCTTTGAAGGATGAGCCCCGAGGTCCCATCCCTTCCCTCCAGGAGATGGAGACTCGGCTTGCAGCACTGCAGGGCAGAGTTCCACCTTCTCAGACCCCTCGGCCAGTGAGTGCTATGGTTTGGGAGGCAAGAGATTCCTAGGGCAAGGACCTCGAAGAACCCCAAATACATGTTTAGCCATATACTTTTCAGGAGTTGGTAAACCCTCCCACCCCTGCCTTCTGAGCCTCAGGACTGCTGCCAGGCCAGGGAACAAGTGACAAGCAGCAGGACTGACTGGGTCAGAAAAGAGTAGATGGTCGGTCCTGTTGAGGTCTGCCAGACCTACTTGATTATGGGCCTTGAATTCTCCTTTCTGTGGACTTAGATCTCCTCAGCATCCACTCCTGACTCAGACTACTTCTAGCCTTATAGTACAGCTTTCTCCCTCCCCCTGTTCCTCACTGAGGTTCCCTCCTCTGGGCAGGCACATCAGACACCAGACCCCAGGACCCAGGCTCAGCAGGCTCAGGATCTGCTAACACAGCTGGCAGCTGAGGTGGCTATTGATGAAAGCTGGGAACGAGGAGACCCAGGTAACCCTGCTAGTTGGCTCCTCTGTGGACATGCCCTTCCTCTTTTCTTTTCTTTCTTTTTTTTTTTTTTTTTGTGTGTGTCACCGGGGATTGAACTCATGATCTTGGGCTTGCCAGGCAGGCGCTTAGGCCTCTGAGCTAGATCTCCGGCCCTTGTGTTTTTGAGACAGGGTCTCACTATGCCGTTCAGGCTGGCCTTGAGCTCACTTTGTAGCCCAGGCTGGTCTCGAACTCGCAATGATCCTCTTGTCTCAGCTTCCCGAGTGCTGAGATTGCAGGCGTGAGCCACCACACCCTGCTGCCCTTCTTCTTTTCCCAGATGGGAGACTCTACTGTCTACTCTTTGAGGCGATGAATATAAATCAGAGAGTGATCAGTGTGCTGTGGGCTACCATTTATTGAATACTCCAGAGGAAGCCAGTGTAGGCCTAGTGGTTAAATGCATGGATTTTAAAATCAGACAGTATATTTCAGTTCTGTCACATACTAGCTGTGTGACCATGGGCAAGTTGCTGAAGTCTCACTTTCCTCAGGTGTGAAATGGGTGATGTGTATGTTAAAACCTACCTCATGGGTAAGTGAAGGAGAAATTAAGTTAATCCAGTAAGCACTTAGGGCTAGTAGTAAGTGCTCAGTGTTCTCTGCAATGATGGTGATGATGATAAGAAGAAAGAAGGCTATCTTAGCTTTCCATGATAGCCCACCTGTGTCTCTCAGATCTAGCATGTACTTTTTTTTGGGGGGGGGGGTCTCATTATATAGCCCAGGCTGACATCAAACTTGCAGGGATCCTCCTGCCCTGGCCTCCCTAGTACTGGAATTACAGGCATGTGCCACGAGCGTGTACTTTATTTATTTATTTTTCTTTTTGAGACAGAGTCTTACTGTGCAGTTCAGGCTGGCCTTGAACTAACTTTGTAACCCAGTGATCTGCCTGCCTCAGCCTCCTAAGTGCTGGAATTACAGGTGTGTGCCACCACTATCTTTGTTCTTACCCTCTTTTTGTCTTTACTCAGTCCAAGTGTGCTCTACCAGTTTCTTTCCCACTCTTCAGTTTCACTTTATCGGATAAACTTTGCCACTGCTAAAAAAATAATAAATAAGAAGGAAGAAAGAAGAGGCTGTTGAAAATTACATTCAGCTGGGCGTGGTGGCACACACCTGTAACCCCAGCCTCCAAGATGCTGAGGTAGGAAAATTGCCAAAGGTTGGAGGCCAGCCTGGGCTACACAGTGAGTTCAAGGCCAACCTGAATTACAGAGAGAAAACCTCTCTCTCAAAAAAAAATTTTTTTTTTTCAATTTAAAGTTTAGTTGCTTAGTGCTGCCAGCCACATTTTAAGTTTTCAATACCCACGTGAACTCATGGCTGTGGAATGTTTGTATCTTCATAGAAAATTCTATCAGACAGTGCTATTTGAAGACTTTAGAGCAGTTGTTATCAACCGGGGATAATTATTTCCCTTGGGCATTTTTGTAAATGTCTAAAGACTTTGTGGTTGTCACAACTCAGGGGATGGAGTTGGCATCTGGCAGGTATGCTGTTGACATCCTACAATGCATAGGTCAGCTCCCTCCAACAAAGAAGTATACCACTGCAATGTGTCAGTGGAACTAAGACTGAGAAACCTTGCCTTACACAGTCTCGATGAGAATCAATAATCTTGAGTTACACATTGTTATCCCTCTTTATAAATGAGGAAACTGAAGCCTGGTGAGCTTAAGGAACTTAACCAAGGTCATACAACTCTTAGGAAGTGGAGATGGAAGCTGGGAAACTGAATCCAAAGCTGCCTGGTTTCAAATCTCTTGCTCTGAAATTTAGGCTGAAGGTGACGATAGCAGAGCCATACCCACTCTGTAAAATTCTTCCCTCCCAGTGATGCACAAGACATCAGCTTCATTCAGGCCCTCTCTGTGCTGCTTCTGAGAAATGCTAATTCTAACTCCAAAAGGCAGACTGTCTGCACTTTGGCTTCCTCTTACTCTGATCTTTTAGGGAGGTGAGTCTCAAACCATGGGCCACCTACCCTGTATCAGGTGGGGATGGATGAAAAAGACATCATTTGGAAAAATGGAGGGAATACTAATTTTTTATTTGTGTTTAGGCTGTAGGTGCTAGTACTAGCAAAAAACTGATGATGTGTGAAAAGTGGGCTCAGTGTCTTCTGGGGAGAGATCTTAGAGTGCCTCTGCCTCCCTAACTGCATTATTTTTTCCAGCTGCTGTCTCTCTCCACAATGACCTCAACCAGGGTGGTGCAGGGAGCCAGCACACTAATTCCCAGGAACAGGCCAGCTGGTCCCTGGAAGAGGAGAAGAACAGGCTTTTGACTGAGACAACAGTTGAGCTCCAGGAGAAGAACACCAGGCAGGAGCAGATCCTGGCCCTTGCCAAGCGACTGGCTATGTTGCAGGGACAGGACCCCAACAGAGGTAAAGACTAGAGTCAGCTGGGCCAGGGATTTAGCTCAGCAGTATAAGCGCCTGCTTGGCAAGCACAAGGTCATGAGTTCAATCCCCAGTACCAAAAAAAAAAGACTAGAGTCAGCTATTCACTCATGCTTATTGGTCAAGGCCTCCCTCTCTCCCAGGCCAAGCTGTCCCTGCTAAGGCTGAGTCAGGGACCAGGAGTCATGAGCCATGAGGAATGGACTAGGGCAATGGTGGTGAACTAATGGAACATGTGCCCCAGTAGATTGTTTGTATCATTGAAAGCTCTAAAAGGTTTGCCATCACTGGCTAGGGCAAAGCAGTGGATGAAGAACCAGTGGCAGCCCTCAGAGGGTAGGAGGGCCTTCAGCCCATTTAGGTGCTGTGGCCTCTTCCTGCCCCCGATCCTCAGGGCTGCTTCAGTGATGGCCCACCTTTGCAGGGTGGGGCAGTGAGAGGGGGGAAAGACAAGTTCTGATCAAGCTGGCTAATGAAGCTTCTCAGCTCTGGAACAAGTGCTTGGGAAACAAAACCAGCTGTGGAAATCAAGAGGCCTGCCACTCGAGAAATCTCTCACCCGCACTCCTTCCCCTGTTCCCGTGTCTCCCTTATTCAAGTGACCCTCCAGGACTACTGCCTCCCAGACATCGACGAGGACGAAGATGAGGAGACAGCCATCCAGAAAGTCATGCAGCAGGTGGGGCTGGCTTTTCCATCTAACTCCCTGGGTCCTGTCTGTGTCCCATCCTGCACCACCTGCCTGGCCCTATTCACCTGGCCCCCACTCTGGGGCTGTGTAACCAGTCACTCTGCACCTCATGTCTAGTTGGCACTCTCTGTCCCTGTGACAAGGTCCTTCTCCCTAGTCTCTTGAGATGGGAATCAGCAGCCTCAGGCAAGAGGTAATGGAGGAAGAGTTGAGAAGTTGAAGCTGCAGAGTACAGAACTCCTGAGAGAGGGGCATCTAGGCCTAGAGCAGGGAATGGTACCTTTCCACCCTGTCCGCAGCTCACTGAAGAATCTGCCTTGGATGAGGCAAGTGGCTTTAACATCCCTGTGGAGCCAGCTTCCCAACCCCGGGCCCAGCCCTGGAAGGCAGAGCCTGAGGTGAGAAAAGCCCCAGACACACATCCCCAGGCTGCCCACAGCCTTCCTCCCTGCCTGGCTGACTGCTCCCATCAGGCACCTCACTTGCTGCATGCCTTCCAGACCCTGAAGGTCCCGCCCATGGCTCCTAGGCCTGAGACTGAGGAAGAAGAGCTCCCCTGGTGCTGCATCTGCAATGAGGATGCCACGCTGCGCTGTGCTGGCTGTGACGGAGACCTCTACTGTGCCCGGTGCTTCCGGTGGGTGCAGGTGGAATATTCTGTGGGGGGACTCAAGGGCCACCTGGGGTCCCTGACCTTTAGCCCTTTGCTCCACAGGGAAGGCCATGATGCCTTTGAGCTTAAAGAGCACCAGACATCTGCCTATCGCCCCCCACATGCTGGCCAAGAGCACTGAAAAAATCTTGCTCCTCCTGAGAACACAGCCCTGTGGGCATCCTGCAGGCTGGCACCTCAGCCATCTGGTGGGACAGCAACTTAGGCTCTACTGATGCTGAATGTGCCCCCGCTGAGCCTTGGCGTCCCTGGAAGGAGGAAGAGCTTCATTTGCAATGATGCCTGGAGTAGCCAGAGGGAAGAACAAGTAGGGGGCCCTTCTCCAGGAGACTTGGACTGAAAGTGAGAGGCATAATGGAAAAGACTAAACCGAATCTAAAGATGAGCCCTGTAGCCAGGCTTCCGGGCCCAGGGCGCTTCCTGGTACATAGTGCGTCTAATAAAGTATGCTGAGTCTTTGGGCATCTCTCTTTGGTGGTAGTTGTGCTTGGGACTGAATCCAGGCCTTCACTCATCTAAGCACATGTTTCCCTCTGAACTATCCCCACTCCCTCCAGCACCTCTTTTCTGTAGAATCTGTGCATCCTGAGCCTGGGCCCTGTGAGAGGTGGCAAGAGCAGAGTCCTGCAGATGAGGGGCAGGCATGGACCATCCTGTAAACTTTCCCAGCAGGAACAGCCCCCCATCCTGGCAGCCTCATGAACTAAGCATGGATATTCACTCAAGTGAGCTGCCTTCCTGCTCTGAGCAGCCCAGCTTTCCACCAGACTCCTTGGATTTCTCACCTCTCTAGTACCCAGATAACGCATGTAGGAACAATTTTGCAGACATGGCC
>RJWT010007006.1:0-28228 GCA_004365215.1 Cuniculus paca | reverse complement strand
CATTTTTTCATGTATTTCTTTGCCATTTGTATTTCTTCAGCTGAGAAGTGTGTTTTCATCTCAGATGCCCATTTTTGGATTGGGTCTTTGAATTTTGAAGGTCTGATAATTTTTATTTCTTTATATGTTCTAGATAGAAGACCTTTGTCTGAAGGACAATTGACTAAGATTTTTTCCCAATTTGTGGGTTTTCTTTTCACTCTGTTGAAGATTTCTTTTGACATGCAAAAACTTCAAAATTTTAATGATTGCTAAACTTTTATTTCGTATGGTACCAGCCTTTATGTGTTTATATTTAATGTTTATATATACCTGGCATGGTATTATTCCTACATTAAATATGAATAGTGTAATTTATGCAAAGTCACACAGTACAGTAGACAAAGAAGGATTAAAAACAAGAACTTTCTGACTTCAATAACCATTCTTTCATAAGGCAAGATTCACCTTCTCTTGCTGACAAGATTTCAGGTGTAAGCAATGGACCAAGTAGCAGCTACAGCACACAAAGGATACAGTGGAGAAACTCAGAGCTGCATATCCTAACAGGCACTTGCTAGCCATGTGACATAAAGCATCCTTTACTCTCCTGTGTCTGATTGTCTTAATATATAAATTAGATATATGTTTCCCAGTCACCGATCGATGAAACCCTATGACAAATTGTCTACCCTTTTGTGATTTTTTCCTTTTTCCATTCTCCTCTGTAGGTGTATAGACCTCAAAATCCTATTTTTTTCTTTTCCACATTTCATATATTCTGGCAGATGGTGATCACCAAGGTTGAAGTAAGATTGGGTTTGCAAAATATCAGATTATAGATCCTCTAAAGTTTCTTCCAAATCATAAAGTCTGCTTATGTGCTGCAATCGACTGCTTAATATTGTTTCAAACTATAAATGTATTCAACTATGAAAGAGAAAATCTACTTACTGAGACTATTTTGAAGGTATGTTTCATTTTGTACAAAGAAGAATTTCAGTAAAAGAAGTAAAAAATTAAATAGACTTTTCTCTCTGTGGGTGAGATTAAAGAAATGCTGAAGTGCATTAAGGACAATAGAATGTAGATGATATAGAGCCATTCCAAAACTTTAGGATAGCTTTATACTCTGGAATTAGCTATAAATAGTAGATTAAAAGAAAGAAAGTCTCCTGCAGTGAACCAGACAGAGTTACTTGACATTCACAGAACTCTTTTGTCCTGAATCTCCCCAAAAACAAATTGTTTACTTTATGAGAAATTTAATTTAATCTAACAACAGCTGTTAGAGACATGAAGTAGCAGGTGGACTTTTAAAGGTAAACACTGAAGTACAGAAAAGTATTACATGGCAGAATCACACTCTGACAAGCCAAAAAGCAATATCTTCCTTCAGTGGAAATGTATGACAGGATTTGGGGCTGTTAAAATGATTGAAGCTCCCTATAATTGGGAAATCTCCTCTCTCACACAGTCCATCAGACACACACTTGGCTGTACTTAATGGAGGATGCTAATAGAAAGCCACAAAGGTGTCACTGGGGTGAAATTCCATTTAAAGTCATCCCGAATAGACACTGTAAGGTTTCTAAGGGGAGGCATAACCACCAGCCTGGAAGCAGGCAGGATTACACTGCAGAACTTAACAACACAAGAGAGAGTTTTGCAACCTAGTGATTCAGGGATGAGCCTGTGTGGGTAACTGGTGTCCTTGACGCTTGCAGATGAATTTTGTACCCCTTCCCAGCACCTCCTGAGCCTTGCCTGCTCCCTGGAGAGAGAATGCAGAATGTGGAAGCAATGTGCACTTCCATTTGATTGAGAATTTATTCAACTAAAAATAATGGAGAGAGAAATATGGAGAGAGAAATAAAAGTGCCCATATAATAGCATGAAAATTGGAATAAAAAGCAGAAAAATCCTATTTGTGTTGGCCTCTTAAAGTCTGTTTGCTAACTTGTCATTGATGAGGGAATTGAGCTATCTTTTGTCAAAATCAGGTATTAAAGTATAATTCTTTGATTTAATAAGTTTTTTATTTAAGACAGAGGGATTAATTTAGAAAGAATAGGAGTAAATACATAGAATTTGGCAGTTCCTTTTAATTTAAAAAAACTAATTATGGTAACTGTAGCACACTAATAATTGACCAATTTGAATACACTTTTGTATTTTTTTCTATCAGTTTTCCATCACTATTCATTATCTCAATCATAACGAAATCATCTCATGGACTTTCTGGGTTCTATAGCTTCCATTTTTTCCACACCACACTCAGAGAAATATTTTTCAAAGTACAAATCTGTTCATATCACTCCCTTGTTTACATATCATAAATTGTTCACTGTGGTCATGAAAATAAAAGTCAAACTCCTTAGAACATTGCACAGTGGATTTGATGATAGCAACATCAGAAGAGTCCCCCTAATAGTGGCAAGTCTGAGGAGGAAGAGCCAAGTACTGGTAGCTATGTATATCTGAGGAATTCCTTGAGATATAGAACAGGAGTCATGATAAAAGGGAGATATTGAAAAGCTAGTAGAAATACCTAGGATCACGTTTGAACTTTTGTGAACAAAAGCCTGAGACCCAGAAACAAATTAGAAAGCCTGAAGTAAGACTCATCAAAAGTCAGTCAGGGAATGGGTAGTAGAAAAGCTTTGAGAGGAAGGTCCAGGCAGAGTTCTTGATAAACAGGTTACCTCTAGCACCTGAAATGGAATTAGAGTGGTGATGCAAAGGAGCTAGGAAGGTGTGAGCACTGCATCCCAAGACTTGTGCTCATCTGCACTGTCCTGCATACCCTGTAGTCACTGAACAATATTCTGTGCTCATTCACCTGACTTGGGCCATGCTATTCCAATTCTGGAATGAACACCCTCCTTTGCCTGATAAATACAGACTCAGTTTCAAATGTAGTATATTTGTCTAAAACTGAATAGACTCCTTTAGGCCCAAAACAGTTAATTTTAATATCTCTGTGTCATTATAGGACTTTGTGCAGAATTCAGTGATACCATCTATTACATATTATTATTATTATTTGATGTGATTGTCTCCATATCAGAATGTCAGTTTCTGGAGGATTGAAATATGATTTACCTAATATAACAAATGTAGAAGAAAGATTGAGACAAAGGCCACGATTCAGTAAACACAGTTTTTTGTCTCATAAATTGAACTCAAAGGTCTAATAGAGCACGACACTAACTAGTATTAAGTAGTAGTATTTTTCCTGGCTTCAAGGGACTTCAGGGAACATTTTCTTTTGATACAAATAGCCATACTAAAAAGTTCTTTTTACCTGTCCATAAGTGAATATCTATATACAAGGAAAGGATGAGGAAGCTAAGGAACCAGAGATCAAAATAAGAGATATGGAACAGACAGTAACTTGTTTCAGACATTAAATAAAGTTAAGAAAAATGGTTTGGGACTGTATCCTAGAACAAAATGATTTAACCTGCTTAGCCCGTGTCCCTAGAGACAGAGATTAATACAAAATAATGAGATAATTGGATTCAATACTGCCTATATCACAAAATATTTTCTTTTGGGTAATAGTCTACATATTTAGAAGGCTCGATTTATGGCGAGAACGCATCAGAAAAAGATTTAACAAATCAAAAATCTTAAAGTTGATAGTTTCCTAATTGTTCCATTATCATTCTAGTATAAGGAGAATATTTTACTGTGAATAAGAACTCAATTTAAGTAAGTCCAATTTGAAAATATTTATTAGATTCCTATGTGGCTCAAAGTTACTTTGCTAAGTTGAAATTATAAAGGAGAAATAGGATGAGTGGGGAGGTAATATATCAGAGTGATTAAATACTTTAGCTTTGAAGTCAGATACATCTAGGTTCATAGCCTGACTCTTCCATTAGTTTACACAACATACATTGTAAGTTATCATAATATTCAAAAACTAAGATAGGCATGGTGGTGCAGGTTTATAATTTCAACACTTTGGGAGACTCAGGCTGGAAGATCTTAAGTTCAAGCACAGCCTGGGCAACTTACTGACTGGGGGAGGGGCTCCTCAATGTGAAGGCCCTGGATACAGTACTCACTACCACATACACACACACAGAGCAAAACTAAAGTATGTATTTATTAGGATGACTCCAGCTGAAAGAAAACCTGGAGTACTAGAACTACAAAGATTACTGGCAAATCATCAGACTCTAGGAAGAGGCAAGAGAGGATTCATCTCCAAGTTTGGACTCAACACAGCCCTGTGACACCTAAATTATAGAATTCTAACTTCTAGAACTGTGCCACAATAAGTTTGTTGCTTCAACTCAGGTAATTTCTGCACTTTACTATAGCAACCAATGATTAGGAAACAAGTATTTATTGTCTCTGCACTGCAACCCTTGGCTTTGGTCTTATGACATTCTCCACATAGTCATAAGGTGACTCTGTTCACTCTTACCCTGTAATATTTAAAAGATAAAAGCAAGCAAACTGTAGTGTACCCTATTTTAATTGGGGGGGGGCTTCCTTTTCCAGAAATAAAATGTAGCTTTAGTTCCCAATAAAACTTATCTTTATATCCCATTAGTTAAGAGATCATATGCTTATGCTCTTGCTGCAGGAAAGACTGGCGAATGAGTGACAGATGAGTTAACCTCTATCACAGGAGGCAGGCTGTCCACTTAAAAAAGATAGGGGAAGTGACTGTTAGAGAGATAAGAAATGCTTTAGCTGGGTGATGACACTTTGGAGCATCAGCTTTATTTCAGTTTGGTATTTACACAAACTAGGTAGAATGAAATTTTATATTATAGTAATAGCTAGCTGACATCTTTTTGAACATCTACTCTATAGTACGCAGGATAGCAGCATTTTATATGCATTTTCTAATTTTACTTTAACAGACATCCTCTAAAGCCAGTATCATTAACATTTAACAGATGACAAACCTGAAATAGAGATCATAAAAAAATCGTCTAATGTCATACAACTAGTAAGTGGGGGAATTAAGGATTGATCTTGAGTAGTCTGTAGAATCTATAATCTATAAAATAGATGAATTTTTCTTAATAATCCACTTTGATATTTTGGATAACTATGGCAATGTTAAACTTGTGATATAGTGAAAATGTTATAAATTGCTTTTAACACAGTTCCGCAGATACATCCCTTATACATAAATAGTCTGAATTCCTCAGAGAAAAATATTTTTAGCCATATTCAAGAAAGAGTGTTTGGAAAGTAAATGTAAATTGTTGTTTTATGAGAGAAGAAGTCCACAATAGTGATGATCTCACTAATTTCAAAGTAATGGAATTCATGATTTGAATCCCAGTTCAGTCACATAAAAGAAAAACAGACCAGTTACCTAAATTCTCAATATATCATTTTCCTCATCTGTAAAACAGGTATAATAATTAATAATTGGTGTAGTTGTTTAAAGATAAAATGAAATAATATTTATACAACACCTAACAAGCTGTATATTGTAGAGTAGCAACACAGTAATGAATAGCTTCTATTAATTTTTCACATAAAATGTACTGTTTCTGTTTTCCTGTTTAGCCACTGTCATTAACATTAGCATCATTTTGAGAATTTTCTAAAGGACATACACATTGGTTAATTTATTTCAATATCATGAATCCTGCTGACATGAAAGCTAGAAAAAAATGGAATTTACTTGTATATAGGAACTGTCCCAGAGAAATGTCATTTTTGCTATGAGACAATATATTTAATCAAAGATATCCTTCTTAAAAATAGAATTACACTAATTAACATTGTAATATGGCCTTCCTTTTGGTTGGAACCACCATCTTCCTGTAATTTGCCAAAATGATGAACACAAAGGAAACAGGAGGGGAACCTGGTGTATGTCCTCTAGGCCTTTTAGAAAACACCGGGTTGTTCCTTTGGCCACATACATGTGGATCTAAAAAAAGGGTCATATTGTAGACATCAAGGGAATGAGTACTGTGCAAAAAGGAATGCCAAACGAATGTTACCATGGAAAAACAGGAAAAGTCTACAACGTTACCCAGCATGCTGTTGGCCAGCAAGTTAAGGGCAAGATACTTACCAAGAGGATTAATGTGCATATTGAGCATATTAAACACTCAAGAGTTGCAATAGCTTCCTGAAACATGTCAAGGAAAATGATCAGAAAAAGAAGGGAGCCAAAGGGAAAGACACCTGGATTCAGCTAAAGTGCCAGCCTGCCCCACCCAGAGAAGCACACTTTGTGAGAACCAAGGTGAAGGAGCCTGAGCTGTTGGAACCTATTCCCCACGAGTTCATGGCATAAGTGGGGGATGTGGCTCTGCTACTCAGTACCTAACTGGCTGCTAAGTGTTCTAGGCCCTACTTAAAAATAAAAAACCATCCTGTGTTGTAAGAGTTGTTTTCCTAATTGAACAGGTGTGGTGCATTTACCTTAGAAACAAATATTAGGAGCAGATTGTCATTCTACGTAGTAAATTGTCTCAGGTCTTTACACTTTTCTTTTTGAAGGATATTGCTGAGGTATTGTGTAGTTGTATACCCAAAGGGGCAAATATTTATGAAATATTTATATTGGCTTGAAGATCCTGTAAATCACCATAGGGAAAAGATACATCAAAATAAAATGGAAGTCATTTAAGTTAAATAAATATAAGTCAATTTCAGTTAAATAAATTGTTTAAAGCATCAAAAAAAAATACATTGTTATTTGTCCATGACCTGTGAAAGGTGATGAGAAGTCATAGAGTTAGTCTTGTATTGAGTAACATAGAAACACTGGATATGTATTAAAATATTTTGATGTTTCTGTCAAATGTCCATGTATGAATTTGGTTATTTGGTTACTTGAATTTTTTAATGTGTCCTAGATGTTTGGTTTCTTTTTCAGTTCAAATTTATACCTTCAAAATGCTTTTATATTATCGCCAATAAGATTAAGTATTCATTTATTATCAAAGTTTGCTACTGGGGTTTAATAGTGTGTAATTCAGAATACTTTTTGTTTTGTTTATTCATTTTGTGTTTGGAAATTTTTACTTTAATTTCTTTTCTGTGGCTAGCTTTGCTTTTTATTTTTTTCCATTTTTATTAGTACACACTTGCATTACATAATGATTGCATTCCTTGTCTGGAGTTGGTATTGTACATAACACACCTTAATTCCTTTTCCAACTCCTTTCTCTCCCTTTCTTTCCCCCTCCCTCCATTCTTGATACCTTTCTGATTTGAACACACTCTATCTCCCTATATCCTATAACCTCTTTTATTTTATTCTTTATTTGTATTTTTTGTCTTCTCATATAACAGAAACCCTGTGATAATTTAAGCTTATGGGTCTGTTTATTTCACTGAACATTATGGTCTCAGGTGCACCCATTTTTCCACCAAATATGTTTTGCATGGATTAAATATGTGTATATGTACAAGGGGCTTAAAACATTCCCTAGAACAGAGCAACTTTCCAAAGGAATTGGTTATTATCATTTATTTATTAATTTTGCTGTAATTATTAATATACTACTGAGACATGAAATTGATTTATGTCATAACCTTTTTACAATAAGAAATAAAGTGAAGCCCAGATGTTTTTAGAGGAAGTCTATGCGAATTCCTTTAAAATATATGGTTAGAAATAATAATTTCTGGGCCAGGGATCTAGCTCAGCTGCCTAAGCGCCTGCCTGGTAAGCACAAGGTCGTGAGTTCAATCCCCGGTGCCGTAAAAAAAAAATAATAATAATAATAATTTCTAATTTTGTCACTTAGTAACCATCTTAGTTATCAGACTGATCAAATTCATGTAACTTTTATGTAGTGTGTTCTTATAATTGTTCTATTTTCTAGTTATTGCTAGTGCCTTACTGTGTCTAATTTATAAATTAAGCTTTTATCATAGATATGAAGGGACATATAGGAAAAATAATGTGTATATAGGAACTGGTGCAGTACATGGTTTCAGATATCTACTGAGGGTCTTGCAACATATTGCCTAAAGATGAGTCCCTACTGTCCTTAAAAAAAAAACCTGATCATTTCAGCAAGCTCTTTGTACAACACCACTGATTTTTAAAAAACTGCATATTTTGCTTTTTGTTGAATTTATACAATATAAACTTTTTTTTTCTTGAGAACTTTGCAGTCTTTCTAATATACTTCCTTTCCAGATGTCTAATGATGCTGTGTCATGACTATTTTCTTTCTGAACTTCTTGAAAACAACTTCCTAAAGCAAACATCAAACTATGCTTGGTCTGTCCTTCTCTTGCTATTATAAATTAACAAGCATGTAACCCTTCTACCCAAGAGTCAATATTTTTCACTTCACTTTTTGTTTAAGCCCCAAATATCAGTTCCCCCTAGGCACTCCCTTCTTCTCAGGAAAAAAAATTACCCAAGATGCAGTTATCAGATACTTTTCTTCTAGCTGAAGGCATATTTTTGCAGATATTATGGGTCACTTTGTTTTTTCTTAGTGGGGACTTACCTGTTTTTCTAACTGATCACTTCTACTAGTAGTATATACATCCAATGTGAGATCACTTCTGTTTCTTTCATGCTAGTTTCAAGAAAAAGAGCTCTAAAAAATAATTTGTGGTTTTACATAAAAATAATTTGTGGCATATATAAACACATTTGACATACAGTAGAACTGACTCCCGGCCAAAATGATGTATTCTTTTTTGCATAAAAATCATGTGTAAATCATCATTTTACAGTCTTGCATTTCAACCTAGAAAGCTTCAGTAATCCTTACAAGATTAGTATGATTACTATTATTTGATGTGCTCATTTTAATATCACAGGTTAATGCATAGGTATATTTTTCCTTCCTCTTAAAGCTATTTATTTCTTTTAGAATTACCAACTACTTTTATAACATTACATTTCTCTACTACTTTATTCATAAGTATTTTTCTCTCATCTCATTAGTTCTGTGCTGTTTGATGACAGATAAACCAGCTGGTAGGACATAAATTCTCAAAGTTCACAGTATACAAGAAACATTCATAAAACCAATATACAGATGCAATTTCAATGACTTCCAAATACTCTTTTCTAGTGGTGTCAGTAAGTTGATGGTAGGGCTAAGAACTTTGTATTATTGGCAGTAATTTAGATGAAGACCACCCTTTAGAAGTAATATTCTAGATGAGTAAATGTACTGTTTTTAGTTAGGTAGGTTATATCATGCCAAATACATCATTTCAATATCTTAGGCCATTGTCTAGAAATCCAAATGATTTCCAATGCCATCTGGATAGCCAAATGTTCAACCATGAGATCATTTTTCTTTTCTGAAGTCTTATGGATTGAAAGATACACTGAAAACACACTTGGGCTCTTTAGTCCACTTATTTCCTTTAGCTTCCTAATGAAAACTTCACAAAGAATTCTACTTCCAAATGTAATGAATTGGGCCAAGGACTTAGCTCAAGTGGCTCAAGCACTTGCCTGGTAAGTGTGAGGTTGTGAGTTCGATCTCCGGTACCAAAAAAAAGTGTATGAGACCCAAATGTAATGAATCCTGATAGGTCACTAAGAGTGAGAAGTAATGCACCATCTTGCTAAAATTTCTTACTCTGAATGTTTTGGTAAAATAGGGAATCTCCTGAATGATGGAGATATTTCTATTCATTTGCATCTAAGTGAATTAATAGAAAATAACCAACATCTTGACTTCTATGATGAATAACAAGATTTCTTTTCTTTAAAAGTACTTGAAAGCCATCCTTACTGTGCTATTTCTTTTTCTAGAATGTGTAAATTCTCTAAGTAACTAGTTCTAAGCCAAGTACAATTTTGACTCGAAGGGCTATTTGGCGATATCTGTGCGTGTCATCAGTGGAGATTAAGGGAGCTACTGATTATCTAATGGATAGAGATGAAGTGAAGCAGTCAGTTATGCTTAACTCTGAGCTCTTCGTCTCACAAAGTCAAAGAATGGAATAGCATAGACAAAAAGAGGAAGTTAGGAGAACACTTATTGGAATTAATTTTTTGAAAAAAACCTCTTGGTAGATACCTACCACAAGGGATTTTCAGAAAGGGAAATGCCCATGTATTTTCTTTGTTTTGGCCTTATGTTAATAAGCAGAGCAAAAGGAACTTTGTGAAGTTTTTAAAATTCAGGTACTTCGCTAGAAAGCAGTTATCAAAAGCCTAACAATGTGTGAATCAGTGCCATTTGCAGACTGTGGGGGAAGAGAACAAGGCCTGATCATCTGTTCAGATGATAGTGGTATGCAGTATAGCATCTAGGGGGATCTCTTTCTGAGGGTGGTAGCCATTGTTGATTCACTGTTGTCTTGTTTTGAAGTCCTGTATCATTTTCATTGTTTTGTTGGGTTGGGTTTTGTTCTCTCTTTTTTTTTTATTTTGTTATATTCTGTAACATGAGCAACTATTTCAAAGATAGCAAGATATATATGGTAGCCATTTTGGATTTACTATTGTCTTGTTTTGAAGTCCTTTATTGTATCAATTGTTTTGTTTTTACTGTTTCTATTCTATTCTGTTCTGTTTGATTTTTACTATGTCTGAAGGTATCTGCAGCTATTTTGAAGACAACAAAAGGCATTACGGTAACTATTGTTGACTTCATAATGTTTTGAAGTGCTGTATCACCTAAACTGGTTTGCTTTGATTGGTTTTATTCTATTTTATTTTCCTCGGTTTTATTATCTTTAAAATAAAAAAAAACTAACAATGGAAAACATAAGAAATTATCTTAGTAAAATATTAATTCTTTGTCTTTCATTAATCCAGTTTTGTAAATTTAACCAAAAGCCTTTAAATATCTTCAGAAAACCCTATTGCTTTAAACATGGTAACCTTAAATTTTTAAATATATACATTTCTTTTTTTTTTAAATGACATCTATTATCATTGGGCTCAATATGACTCTAGGGAAAAACTGGAAAAGCTACCCATCAGTGGGAAAAACTGAAGCAAATTGTTTTAGGCAGCTGCTTTTTCTGGCCACAGAGGGCAGTTTTGTTTCTCAGGCCCAAGGACTCTCACTTATTTATTTATTTTAGCAGTTCTTTTAGATGTCTCATGGGAATCAAAGCAAAGCAGTTAATATTTTTAAGCTGTCTCTTTCTCTCACTCTCTCTCTATATATATATATATGAAAGATACATATATACACATACATATCTAGCATATCTATTATATCATACATGTCTATACATATATCTATACATATCACACATATATGTATCTATGTGTATATATATATATATATATATATATATATATATATTCTTTAACCAAAGAAAAACTCTCAAATCATTGTTCACAGAAAACAATATACATTACATTTATAAAATCAAAAATTTGTCGTATTATCTTGATTGGTTAGCAACCTGGATGAAAATGTCATCAGTTTTAAAGATACTTTACTCTTACCAACAAAATTAAATTATCCCACTGTGAGCAGTAAGTGCATGAGTGTCTATTTATTGTAAGACAATTTAAGCAGAACTTTTGGAGGGTAATATATATTTGAAAATGCACAGAATATACATATTAATCACATCATGTATAACCTTCATGTTATCAAACTGTAAGGTTTTTATTTGCAGGTTTTTAAATCTTGAACGTATTGGGATTTGTTTGTTTCTTTGTTTGTTTTGTTTCGTCTTTAATACTATAATGCTTTAAGTGAGTTTGGCTACCCCAAAAACCTACATAACAAATTTTCTATGGAAAGTCTCAAAAGAGTCCTAAGTCTATAATGACAAAAATAAAAAGGAAATTGATACGAGTTCAAAAAAATCTTTAATGAAGCAGCTACAGGTACTGTTAACTAGTTCTTAAAACAGATTAAGCAGATGAACACACAAGGAAACATATAGAACACATAAAATAGTTATTTGTAAGTAGAGTGCACTGTCAGATATATCGGCCATGGTAAATTGTCATGGGACTGAGTCTGTGGAGATTCTCAAAGCTGAGATGAAGAACTAAACCTGCTTTAAACACAGAATATTTGAAGGCCGGCTGACTTTCACTGGGGAAAAAGAATTTTTAGAATGTGTCCGCAAGAGTCCTGGGAAGGGTTTATGAGAGAGATTTTAGTAGGTACTCAAAGGTGGAGTGTGGTTACTCAGAGGAAGGAGGTGCATTACTTTAACAACTGGGAATGTAATGTGATTTTGGCAGTGGAAATCTATACAATTGGACAATGTAAAGTCTCAGCTTTGGTTTCATGAGTGTTGGGAGAGTCGGCCTCCACACAGTAGGATAATAGTCTATTTATTGGGGAAAGCCTAATTCATGAGTGAAAAAGTGGTTTCACCTTTTCACCTTGAAAAGAAGATCATTTATAAGTAAAAAAGGGAATGACCAAACCAAACTGAGGGTGAGAGGGAAATGCCAGGCTTACTGTGCTCTGGGGGAAGAGAAAAAAATTACACTGGACTTGTGTTTTGAAATTGCAGTTATTATTTTTAAAATTATGATTTTCCTTGCCTCCTTTTGGCCTATTTATTATTTCTTTTATCTAACATCAAGACCATAATGTTATATTTAAGTTAATAACTATAAATAGACTAGTCAGAACACTTTTAAGGGTATTATAGCATTTTTAACAGAATCATAACAGAGATCTCTTGTAAATAGTTACACCAAATAAGAATCATAAGGAGGAGAGTATAATGTCAGAACTTGGAGTTGAGAAGAGAAAACTGGGATGAAGGGATTTAGAAAGGCACGTGAAGCAGTCTTCTGTTGAGACCAAAGTTTTTGATCTAAGAGCCCATATGACCCATCATGGGTCCCATTGAGGTGCTAAATTCACACAAAAGTGTTCCTTAGAGGGACAGACCTCTCAGACTCAAGAGATATGGAGATACACACCTGCATTACTCAACCAATGGGTTTCTCTAACTTCTGAATGTGAATGCCAGCTTCAGTCTGGATCACCACAGCACTGGGGCCACCGTCTGTGTCTGTCCAATTGATCAGTTAGGGCCAGATCAGCTGCTAAAACAATTAGAAAGATACAGTCATAAACCAGACAGTGAATTGTTACTGAAAGGGGAAACTCACCATCCTAGAGAGACAGAAAAACCTGTTCTTCCAGGGTCTTCCAGGCTAGAAGATTTAGGGGAGAGAGAGAGAGAGAGAGAGAGAGAGAGAGAGAGAGAGAGAGAGAGAGAGAGAGAGAGAAACTGGAAGCTCTGTGCTCCTGGGAATCACAGGAAAGGGGTCAGAAGAGGGAGACAGATTTGCCTTGGATAAGCTGCCACTGCTAGCTGCATTATTTGGGAGGTGAGGAGGAGTGCAGAGGAGAAAAAATAGAATGGCTAATCCAACAGTAGCTTGGCACAAGAACTGTAACTATGGGGAAGAGACAAAAAGCTATCCAGTAAAAACAAAACAAAACAAAACTCTAAACTAAACTAAACCAGAGAGCACACATCTTGTCTAACTCCTAGATATAATTAGGGTTAAATGGAGAAAAAGGGAAAAAAGATAAACACTCTCCAATTTCTTGCCTCCTATCAATCTCAGTTGCTGGATTCAATGTGCAGAGTGATCTCTGTGGGACCTCCAAATATGAGGCAGTTAGTTTTGTATAAATTCGAGCTCTTTGTCTCATGAAGTCAAACAATGAAAAATCATGAACAAAAGGAAGAAGTTAGGAGATTGTACAATGGAAATAATAAGGAAAAAAATAAAACTGTTGTTGTATACCCACCACAAGGCATTTCTAGAAGTAGAATTATCAGTGCGTTTTCTTTGTTTTGGCCTTATATGGATAAGCAGAGCATGGGAGTCTTTGTAGAATTTTTAAAAACTCACTTATTTGGCTGGAAACCAGATATTTTGTATTTTTAAGTTTCTCCAGCCTGGAGATTAGGGAGGAGCTGTTAACTAACTTAACATTCTTTGTCTAAGAATATTTTGGGGGGGAAGAAATGTTTTATCTTCCTTCTTATTTTATCTTCTTTTTAATTACTTGAATTAGCTCAGTGTGCGCTATTTGTTTTCTATCCAGCCAAATCTATTTTTAATTGTCTTTACTAACCGGCCAACTAACTAAACTGTCTGTTATATTTTATTACACAAGGATGTTTTTAAACATCTTACATTTCATAGACCAACTATCAAAAACAATAAACAAACAAATAAATAAGTAAATAAATAAATTTGGAGATTGACAAATTCTGTCCTGTATAAAACTAGTTTTATATCTGTCATTAATACACAGTAACTACTACATGTTCACTGTTTTTCTCATTTATTAAATATGCATATATATATATATATATATATCACTCTGGCTTAGTGTCATAAATTTTCAAACTTCATTCTCATGACTCACTCACCTTTTGGTTTTCTTACATAATCTATTGTTCTACATATTCCCTTTTGTCCTTTCTGTTTTTCTGTATTGGAAGTATTGTCAAGGATGTCATGTTTTTGTGTGTACAGCAACCCTAACTTTGGGAAACACTAACCCACTGACTTCCTGTGATCGCTATGAGGCTTCCAGTCAGGAGCTTCCTGCAATTGTGAACACGTGGGTGAGCACTAGGCCTAAGGTCCAACCCACCCATCTTCTTTTCTGGGAATGACTCACTTGAGTGAAGACATGGCAGAGCGCAAGATGGTTGTAACTTTCTTATTCAGAGTTTGTACACTAAAGGGAAAGCTATGTATGCTAGCTTCATGCTAGACTGATTCCTGTCTGTAAACTTCTCAGTCCTTCCACTAAATTCCCTTTCCTTATGTAAAATCATGACAATATCATTGCTATCAGCCAAATAATGCAGTATTTGGCTGGTAAGATAAGTTGGTAAGTTTCTTTCCCATTGGTCTGCTGACACAAAGCACTCTCACAGTTGTTTTACCTTGAGGGAAGAAATCAGCTTCACCTAGTTTGTGATTAACTGAAGCTTACCTTTGTTAGGAGAAAATACATCCCTCAAAACTCAGAAACTTTTGCTTCAAAATCCACTCAATAAACAATATCTTGCAGCAGTACTACTGCCTTCCAGCAGTATAAAGGTCACATTAGAAACACAAATAATGGGAGTCACATGACAGCAGTGATTTATAAATGTCAATATTCTTGAGTGACTTTTCAATTTCAACCTTATTGCATTCAGTCAGTCTGGAATGAGGCTCAGAAATTTGCTTTTCCATCAAATTCCAAGGCGGTACCTCTATAGCTGCTATTCTTCAGGCCATGTTTATAGAGCAGCATGTAAAAATATGTCACTTTTTTTGCCTTTTGCCTTTGATTTTATCTGACATAAAGCTCAGCTGCTTGAGTTGCAAATAAAAGAAACCCTACTTCAAACTGGCTGATATAACAAAGGGAATTTGTTTCCTCAAACAGATTGAAGTTTAGAGGCTTGAAATCTTCAGCTGTAGCTCAAAATCTATGAAGCTGTCAGGTCTTGTTTGAATGTATTTTCTAGCTGATCACTACTCCTTAAGCTTATCTTTAACTATATCTTAGAGCATTCTAGTACATTTTAGGACCTTAAGAAGTAATCAATATTAATCTATATCCTTTCTACTTCTTTGGAGATCTCTGTCTCTATCTTAAAAAAAAAAAAAGTTTTGGTTTTTCTAATCCTACATCCTCTCCCAAAGTGAGAAGCCCCAAATGCCAGGAACTCCTATATGCTGGGTTAGAATAGAGAATAAAAAAGAGATGGACCCTGTTTTAAAAAGTTGTAGAGTCCAGTTTAGATTATTTTCTAAGAAGATTTTGTACCAACTTCTACCTCAAGCCCCAGACCAATTTGGGAAGTCTTGCTACCCCTCTCCTTCCTCTAACACATATACTACATTTATGTAATAAATAGAAAAATATAAACAAGCCTAACATAGATTCCATTAAGCTGAAAGAGATGACCTAGAGAACATGACAGTGCAGATACAAAGGGGTTTTATAGTGGGATCCACTTATATGATCTCATTAGGATACTCTCATTTTGAAATTTGAAACACACAGGGTAATAAAGATTGGGAAAATATAAAAATTCCATAAAAGAAATTGCATTGTATTTTACTGAATTCGAATCTTAAAACATCTGATGATGTCTTAAGACATCAATAACATTGTACTCTTTTTTTAATAATGTTCTTCTGCCTTGGGATATTTAACTATATTAACTTATTTTTTCACATAAGCAAAAAAAATAAAATAAAACCGATGAGGGACTCTATTAGAAATAGCTTCCGTTGGATAAATCCTTTGATGAGTACAGAGTTGATTTATAGTTCTATTTGAATTATTTGATTTACTGATGGTCTTCTTTCCTTCAATTCAGCATGAGGAAGTACCGTCAAAGAAAACAAATGACTCAGACTCTGTGTGTTGCATCAGTGTACGGTTTATAGGGAGTCTTTCATGTTCCTCTCTCATGTATATCTAACAATATCCTCTCATCGTTAGAGAAGGACACTCGCTGCTGCGAAAATTTGGAATAAACCAGGAAATGTTTTTTGTTTGGTTGATTGATTTGATTTACTTTGGTTTGGTTTGGTTCTTGTTTCATGATGCTGGGAATTAAACCAAAGGCCTCACACATGCTAGGCAAGTGCTCTAATACTAAACGATACCCTGAGTTCAGAAGTGTGGAGAAAGGGCAGCAAAGGACAAACATCTGCTCCAACTTCACCTCATCTTTTAGTTTCTCCTTTTGTCTTTTTCTTCTCTTAACTCATTCACTCAGGCTTTTGATGGTTGATTGAACTTTTCATGGTTAACCTATTGCTATGAATAGTGATAATGATTGTGATCTAGCAATTTTGTTAAAGGCCAAGAAAGCTCAGAGTTGGTAGAGATTTCAGAAGATAGTTGGCTGGCTCCAAGGCAGTGTGGCATGCCAGAGGGGAACAGCAGAAGAGAAAGAGTTCAGGGCAGGCAGAAGACAGCACAGCAGTGAAGTAACAAGAAAGCAAGCAACTAGCAGCAAGTGACAAGTGACAAGCAGCAACAACAGTGACCCTTTATCTGTCCCTTATAGCCTATCCAGGCTACCTGCCCTTACTACAGGTAGCGCCCCATGGTGGAGTGCTTTTAATTCCAGCATTGCACCATAAATAACTTCAGCATCACCTACTTAATCCCAGCATCACATAGTCTAGATTCAACCAAAAAACTCTACCTATGACCACATGAGGTTTTAGAGGAACATCTAAACACAAGCCATAACACACAGCATCAGAACAAGAACACTATTCTACATTGATTTATTTCTAAAATGAGGTGCTAAATACTTGAAGCATAAACAGTTTGTAAATAAATTGTGATTTTTTTATTCTAAGGTGTTATTCTTACTGTGTTATGCCACATGGTTAGGTGACTGAATTGAGAAGCCATTAATGCTTGGAAGTCAATAGTCGCTCCAACCTCCAAGGGGCAGATTGTACCATAAGCCCCCCTGCACAACTGTATTCATCCATGTTGAGCTCCTAGCCTCTTCAGCTTCACTGTGTTCTTTGATCGCTAGCCTATGTGCCTTCTATTTCTCTAGGAATCCTTAATCTTCAGTTACTTCCTCCCTTCTGTCACCACCAACTTTATCCAAATCTTACTCAACACCACTTCTTCTAGCAAATCTTTTCTTCAAGCCCCAGATAGGGTGAGTCATCACACCTTTTCTGACTGAATAGTCCCTCCTTTTCTTTTTGTGAACAACCATCATGCTGTATTACTTCCCATTTGCCTATCACTCTCAGGATATTATACAATCCCCACAGGTATGGACCAATTCTTATGTAATGTGTATCCTACAATCCTGAATAATATGCTTGGGATTTTGCTTATCATATGGGCTCAATATTCATTGAATAAAAAGATGAATGAACTATAATTTTATTTTTTTGCATCAAGTTAAATGACCCCTTGGTAGTATCTTTATGAATGGAATTAGCACCCTTAAAAAAAGATGCCACCAAGAATGCCAGGAACGTTACCCCACTCTCGTTCTCCCCCTATTTCCATGGAAAGATACACTGGTACAGTGGGAAGTTAGCATTCTGTTACCAGGAGGAAGGAACTTCCAAGAATCTAGCCATGTTGGAATGTTAATCTTAAACTTCCAGCCTCCAGAACTGTGACAAATAAATTTCTATCATTTAAGCCATCTAATTTATAGTATTTTGTTACAGTGATTGAAACTCACTAAGATGATGTGTATTGGTCAAGTGGAACTGGACTTTTATTCTATTCTTAAAGAAGAGGAGAAGCCTTCTATGAACCAATACTGATACTTGGGCCAGTGAAAGCCATTAGATAATGTCCATATTGATTTCATTCATTACATTCTATGACATGCTACAATGCACCAATATGAAGTAATAGTTAATCATTCTGCTGAACATACAACCCTAGAAAGATCTGAACATACTTTCTTTAAGGTAGCCTGTAGGTTACGCCTAGGAGAGTAATGACCAACTCCACAGGTTAGGCTTTCCTTGGTGAAAGGGAAGTTCTATGCCTACAAAAGCTTTGCAAACACATGCTGAGCCTAAGTGAGGCTAGGAAAGGCAGCTGTGAAGCATGAAAAGAGTGAAATCTGTAGTCAAATCACCTGGCCCAATTTTGGTTCTGCAATATACTTCCCACATAGTATGGAGAGTCATAGTCTTGATACAAATGAGTTAAGAGTTTCACTCCCTCAAAGTTTACATGTTGAAACAGCCATGACTTGGCAACATTAAAAACGAAGGATTTTGGGAACTGGTTAGATCATGAAGGTGAAGGTCTCATGAATAGTATAGTGATTTTATAAAGAGACCAAAGTGAAATTCTTTTCCTTTTCCAGAGCTACAAGGCACCATTTATGCATCAGAAAACCAGCCCTCACCAGACAAGGAATCTGCTAGTACCTTAACCATGAGCTTGCTAGTCTCTATAAGAACATATTTTTGTTTTTTATAAGATACTCAGTTTGTGGTATTTTGTCATAGTTTTGCCAGTGAGCTAAAACACTGATGAAGTGAAGAAAATAGTAACAACCAAATAACAGAATATTCATGAGCCTATTCAATAGAATGTAAAACCTTATACGAATGGTAATTAGTGTTGGTAAAACATCAATAAAAGATAAAGAGTACAGTATTATCTTCACCAATACAGCAAATAAGGGCTTATCAATGGGCTTCAGAAAGTCAATTAATCAACTTTGTATGTCACTGCTTGGATAGAAAATGGAGAAAAATGTAGCTACCTACATACATTAATACATAAAGTGTGCTACTCAGAACCTAGCACACTAAATTCTCACTGTAGACAAATTAAACAATGTATGTGTTTTTAAATTCCCTTTGAGGGTTTAAAAGAACAATATTTGTTTATTTATAAGGACTAGTGGAGTCTTCACAATGAACGAGGTATGACATCTGTGTTTTCAATGATAGGTATTATTGGTACATGTCTATTATTTGGACAATCTAAGAATTTCCTTCTAATCCTGCAAAGAGGTACGATTTGCCCACCAGCTCCATAAAATATGATATGCAAGAGGCAATGGAAGAGTAATGGAGGGAGAGGAGCAATAGGAGGTAATTGGAAGACTACTAGTCCATCTAGAATTTCACAGAAGGAGACCCATGAGCAATTTAAGAACTAGACCAGAACCCTTTGTTCAAGAGAAAATTTAAATGGTGAATCAAAATTTAGTTTTAAAATTGCTCATAAATGATTTTCTCTGCTTTAAAAATTGAAAAGAACATAATGATTTTTTTCCAAGTCAAGGTCACACATATATGTGCACACACACACACACACACACACACACACTTTATTTGGTGAACGGTGAAGAAATCTTACCTTATTTTTCTTATTACCTTTACCCCTCACATTACCGCTCACATTCCAGGGCAATTTCAACCACTCCTAGCAAAACAACTAGCTGGTAGAAGTGTAGGGTAAATAAATTCTCAACAAAACAAAACAAAACAAAACAAAAATGTTTACTTTATTATATATACCAATGAGCCTACCCAGTAATGAATTTATTGAGTAATTCTGTTAAATACAGAAAAAAAATAGAAAAATAGCAATAAAAAAGTAAAAAAGAATAGGACGTTCTTGGAGAATATTAGAGTATTTACTAAATGGAAAGAGCTGCCCTCTGAAGAGTAAAGGCAACGGAGTAGCTTTTCTGTGTCTCACTAGAAGGTGGAAGTGGAGGAATCAAAATGACTTTTCAGTCAAACCAGCTGCCAAGAGGAAGCTGTGGGTGGTGTGTTCACTCGGTAACTTCTGAGAAAAAGGGTTCCTCAAGTCTTCAGGTTCCTGTAGGTCATGTGATAAGTTATTTTTTAAGGGCCATTCTGAAGACTTTGAAGTGAAGAGCAGTTCTCTGTCCCTTTTTCTTACTCATTCCTTCATCGCTGCCTCTCCATATTTACTAAGCTTTGGGGCTTTTGGCAAAGAATTTTCCCTTGAGTAAACACACAAAGTCATCATTCTCCCAAATGTCAAATATATTTTAGAGGAGAACTAGAGCAAGCAGCATCCCTTTGAAGCTTAGAAGAGGCTTCCCTGAAGAGTAATGCATTTCTGAGATTTCACCCTGTGGCCTTCTGTGCTCAATTTAAGCCCTCTGTTATATCATTGTAGAAAGCTTGCTTTTGTCGTCTTTGCAATTTTCCTTAAAGGCGTCACATAATTGTGCTCAGTCCCTTTGGTCTGTGAAATTTAAACATAAAAATGTAGACTATTAGGAATTACTCAGGGTAGGCTAAACCCCTTAGATCTGCGGAGAGATTCAAGCTCTTTAAGTAACAGAGCTCAGAGAGCTCCTTGGGAAAAAAAAAATGATACAGGTGCTTCAGACTTCTGAACCCAGGCTCTGCACTACACTGCAAAGCCTGACCGTCTCTCAACTCCTTCCTCTCTGCCCTCCCTCTCCTCTTGGCTTCAGAATTTCTCTGACTCCTACGCATATTCCTCCTCCTTCATGTCCATCAAAACCTATGAGCAGTGAGGCTCAGATTAGTCACTGAAAATATGGTTTGTGTTTAAATCTCTACATTCATTTTCTAGGTAAGAAAGATAAAGTTTTGTCCCTCTTTTGGAAAAATTTGGACATTTCCTGTTCATATGAACAGCAAAAGAGGAAGATATAAAATCATATATGTATATATATATATATATCTCCAAGTGAAAGCAGATGGTGGACAAAGTAAAACATGGACCACAAAGTATTAGAAAATCTATCCCTTCCTATGCCTTTTATGTCCCACCTTAGTGTACATAGCCAAGTAGCCAAGTTATTTTCAGCTGCTAACAAACTTGTCTTGACATCATGTTCTCCTGACACTCTCTGGCACTCTGCTTTCTCTGTTAATTTCTGGTTCTCTTTACGCCAGTTGGCAGCCTTGTTCCCACAAAAACTAAAAATGACTCAGAAAGAAATCCCTCCCTCCCTTCCTAAATCATGTCTCTGTACAGCCTGTTTCGTGTCCTTCCAGATGACTCCACATTTGCTCACATGCTCTTACTTGTCAGTAATGTCCTTAGAGTCTTTCTTGGGAATCTTTCTCAGACTCATTTCATTTTCCCATGCCTGAGTAGCCTGGGTCCAGGCCAAAGGGCAGAGACTTCAAACTTCAAAAATACATCTTCTGGCCTTGCAGAAGTTAGACCTAAGCCAAGTCATAAAATCTTTGAGGTCATTGGATATTCACTTTCCTATCTTCTTGGAGGTTTTTGTCTTCTAGTTGAAAAACCACACAGGCACATTTGTGTAAACACATTTGTGCCCACTCTTATGTGAGTTTTGGTGTCACTGACTTAGCAATACAGTGTGGTATAGGCAGAACAGAAAATAAGTACTAAGTGTTACTATAATTTTTTGATGCACTGGTATTTATTTATTTATTTACTTATTTATATTTTGAATCTTTTTATTCTCCTCCCCTTCCCACCCTACTCCCCCTGTTTATTATTTGAGTGAATAATATATAATAGGCTGTCAATAATTATTTGTTAAACTATTTTACTAAGAGAAATGAATAAGGAGAGATAAAAATGAGTATAAAATAAACTGGATACATGGAAGGTAAGGAGACAGAAGAGAGTACATCATTTGAACAGAACACTAATTACTTTTAGAAAGTTTTTTATATAATCCACATTCACTTCTCATGGTAGCTTTTTGAAATAACTTTTGAAATTATTTGCAATCAAGAAAGTGAGACTCAGAAAAGCTAAGTGTCTTACTCAAGGCTGTTTACTCTAAAAGCGGGAGAACTAGCTTTGGAATCCATAAACTATGCGCTCATGTTGCCACACACAGCTTCTGGAAAAGAAGAGCAGTAGTGAGATCGCTGCTGAGGTCTGGGAACCTGGAAAGGGGTCCGCACTTACATTGCCTAGTATGGTGCTTTGTGTTAAGTGATTATTGACCGAGCAGAGGAGAAGAAGTGAGAAACAGCAAGCAGACGACAGTGCATAGGATTAGATATCTCAATCCTCTGTTCTCCAGCATCACCTTCTTGTCTGAGACCCTGAAAAAGCCTTCTAATCTATTCCCTTGTAGTCTAAACCCTTGTCATTTGTTCTCTATTAGTGCTAACTGATGGTGTCAAATTACTTATTGGTTCTCTTTGCTGTTAGGAAAATATTTTTAAAATTCCCCTAGGTTCTCCATGATAGGATACACTTTGTTTCTTTTTCTCTTCCTCCAGGATGTGCCACGCTGGGGTATTCGATGTGGTTAAACCCCTGAAAGTACAGAAACATTCTTTCCTCTGCTTTTCCTGAGTAATTATTGCTTTGAACATTTCTTGTAGGTTGCATTAGTTTTCCATGACCCTGTAACCAATTACCACAAATGTAGCAGTTTTAAATATGGGAACTATATTATCTCCCTGTTCTGTAGGTTGGAAGTCTGGCACAGTGTGGCTGATTATCTTTTTTAGGGTCTCGTTAGTCTAATATCAAGGTACTAACTACAGTTCTTACTCGGGCATGAGTTCTCTTCCAAACTCATGGTTATTGAGAGAATTCAGCTCCTCGTTGTTATGCAACTGTGTGGTGTTTTCTGTGTCCTTATTGTAGGATAACCTTTTATTCAACCTAACAAGGATTTAATGATTCCTTGTGCTTTGATGCTCTTTGGTTTCTGCTTGTAACTTCTGTTTTAAAGGCTCAGGCAATTTCATCAGGTTGATTAGGATGAGCCAGGATACTCTATTCTATAATAAATTGCTTTGTAACTTTAATTATAGCTACAAAGTCATTTGAATTGTAATATACTGTCATGCTCCTAAACACCAGAAAGTAAAGGTTATGGAGAACACTTTTTTAGCTTAGGTGTTTTATAAGATCCATGATCATTTATTTCTCTGCTTCCATTTGTAGATTCTAAGTTTCATAAAGCAGGTGGTTGTGTGTACTTAAAACAGCGGGTGGTTGTGTGTACCAGCCAGTAAATGTGTGGTATTTAATTTTCAGAATTTTGCAATTCTATTGTTAAACATGACTATTCAGAACTTACATTCAAATAAATTGTATGTTCAAAAGTTAATAAATACTCAGAATTCATTTCTTCTTGTTTTGGTACTACTGTTTACTATCATGCTCTCTCTTTTGTTCTTTTTTTATTCTTTTGGGATGGAGGTTTTGCTATGTTGCTCAAGCTAGTCTGAAACTCCTAAGCACAAGTAATATTCCCATCTCAGTGTACTGACATGCTTGAATTACAAGCATGTGATATCACACATGGCTACATGAACCTCTTGAAGTTATTCTTCTTGGCTGTATGTCTATGTATGGTGGAACTCTCTCTATCTCTATGGATGTGCAATTACATATCTTCTCAACTCCTAGTGTGGTTTGATTATATCACATCATTAATGTCAGATCGATAACAGTATGTATGTTTATCCCACAGAAATCAGCAAACACTAATTGTTAACCTTATTATTTAATCTATAGTCTACTCAAGAAAATGATAGTGAAAACATTAACAGTACAGATGAACTTTAAAATGAATTGTGTCTGTAACTATTAAATAAAAACATGTAGAAATATTATATTTCCAGTATGTAAAACTTATGATTCAGCAAAGAAACATTCATGTTATTGACAAATAAAGTTATAATTTATGGCCTCATTTTTTCTTTTATCTTACTCCTTGCTTTAAAATACTTCAAGCAGGACTAGGGACTTAGCTCACCAGCATAAGCTCTAGCCTGGCAAGCGTGAGGTTGTGAGTTCAATCCCCTGTACCAAAAAATAAAATAAAATAAAATAAAATAAAATAAAATAAAACACTTCAAGCAACACTCATGTGTGAACTGCATTCATTTATCAGTTACAACTATAGATTGGCTAAAAATATGAGTTTAACAAAACCAAAAAAATCATGTGGGAACAAATTGGATATATTGAATTTACAATGCAGACTGAAGTGTATACTATACATTCTTCATATCAGTACTTTTTAATTAAAAACATGTATACATGTATGTATATGGGAACATACAATATTTTTAATACCAGTCAGTATACATTTACCAGGCCACAAAATCCACCACATGGCAGGTACTCAGTAAATAATGAAAGAATGGATGGAAGTCATAGTATACATGATGGGCCAGAGAATGCAGGCTGAATAGAAAGCAAATAAAGGCTAAAGGAGAAGCACTGATCTGGAAGAATTGGAAGGTCTAGGGACTAGATATCAGTTGAGAATTTCTATAAAATTCAACAGAAATAGGAGAACATAGAGTGGGGAGAGTGAGTGAGCTCTGATAACAAAAGCTTCTTAGGAGTTAAAGATAACCAGGTACAATGTGCAAGGCTCTGAACTATTAGTTACCTTTAAATTAATGTTTTGGAATCTTAAAATCCTCATTTACAGGTGAGAGAGCTTGACTAGTGAAGTTAATAAATTGCTCAGGCTCAGTCAGCTAGTACAAGGTAGAGGTCAGTGTGTTCCGAATCCCAACCCTGTTCATTTAAAGACCTCGCCAAACTCAAAGTGACAATAGGCCACACACAGTCATCACTTAACGCCTTGCCGCTCACAGTGGGAGTCCAGAGGACCAAAAGACACAACGTACCAGAATGTGTTAGAACGTTGACTCTCAGCTTTTACCCCAGATCTCCTGGTCAAAATCCCTCCTTTTTACTTCTTTTACACAGTATCCTGAAAATTTCTATGCACTCTAAAGTCTGAAAACCACAGTCTTAGGAGGCACATGTTCCAGTGAACAACTGTTCTATATAGATGCTCATTAAAGCTAAAGAAGTGAAGAAATACTTTTGAAGGCACTTTAAAATTGAAGTTGCCCGAGGTAAAATGAGGGTTCTTCATTTGGTATGTGGCATATTAAAAGTATCTTTTTAAATTATCAGAATGTTGGTAATTTAAGAAGTATTTCAATGTATGGTCAAGGTTGAGGCCTTATCAGGAGTATCACATAGCCATGTCTTTCTTCTCAGATGTGCACAGTAGTCCTCAATTATGCAAACAGTGAAGCAAATGTCTGTGTGTCTCACCTTGGATTTCAGAGGCCGTAGTCATCCCCTATGAGAGAAATAATGGTTCTTCCCTGCCATAGTGGCTTTCTGGCCTTGATCTTTACCCACAAAGTTATGCATTCTCATGCCTAACTGCAAACCCTCTGGCTCTAATGATATCACATGTCATACGTCTCTCAGTTAACACATCCTCTTTTCTCCTTGCCACATCCTTTGCTCCCTCCAGCCCACATTTGTTTCCAGTTTTCAAATGATTTTTAATGTAAGTCTTGCTTTCTGTTCCCACGACATTGCATCCCACACCAGGATCAAATTATACCACAGATCCTTGGAAACAGATTGTACAAAATATACAGAAGGATTGAGAGGAGGGTACATAGTTCTGTTTGTTCAAGTCAAGTATTCTCCTTTTTAAAAAGAGCTGGTGAAGCTGGCTTCATTTATCTGGAACCTCTGCTGTGCAGTTGCAATTCGAGGCCCACAAAAGAGTGCTGAGTTCCCTCCCACATGTGCTGCTTTTTCTCTAGTAATAGATTGTATTTTGCTTGACTGCTGAGCAACAATAGTCGACTCATGCTGCCCAGCTTTCAAAACAGGTCTCAGAAGGAGACAGAGAGCAGGGCAAATTGATGCTGCTAGTTTTCTCAATAACTCCTCCCCAGGATCCAAGTTTACATGTGGGCTTCTGCTACCAAGCTTGTTTGTCTCTTTTAAAAGGTCCTTTTTCGCCATTTGGGTGACGTGGTAGCTCTAAGAGAACAGCAGTAAGAAAGCTTGTCTTTCCCCTCACGTGATCAACAGACTGATGAGATATTCTGGTTTAGTGACTTCCTCTTTATGCCCACCAGCTGCTGAGCATGTTGCCAGTAACTTCGATTGGGGATGTAATTGGCTCTTTGGATTATGTTCTATTCTTAACAATATTCAAACTTGTAATTAGGTAGTGGGCTATGTAGAGTGCAAAATGTTTCTGGTAAGCATAAGGGAAATGTTTCCAGGTTGCTCTTTCATTGCAAGAATTCATTAAGGCATGCAAACCAATTTTAGTATTTTCTCTTTTGTTTTTTAGAAAAAGACTTTATAGGGGATTACATGGAAAGAGGCAATGGTGATAGTATCTTAGAGAAATTTTACAAAAAAAGAGATAGAGATGAAACAGGTTTAAAACAAGCAAAGTGAATAATCACTAAGAAGAAAGGCAAGAAAAATTTCTTTTGACTTGGCCAATTGCTAATTTGTTCATGTATTAAATAAACATTTCCTGGATGACTGCTCTGAACAAGTTCAAGATTGACAGAAATAAATATGGTCCCCGATCTCAAGTAACCCAGAATCTAAAGGAACAAAAAGGTATATATTTAAGCATATAAGATTCCTAAAATTTTTATAGATGCTAAAATGGAAATCTCTGGAGAACACAATGGGAACCCAGAAAACATCATGATCAATTCATGACCTACACAAATGGGAAACTTTTCCTTAAGCAAAAAAGAAGTAAAGAAGAGAAGGAAATTCCAGGGGAGGGAAAAGAGCTTTAAAAGAATACCTTCGAACATTCAAAACTGGAGTGTTCCTACTTTATTTCTAATACCCTCTTTTACATGGAACCCATTTGTCAATTAGGGTAACTTTTTTTGTTTTACTTAAATTAAAACTTCTCATAACCACTATACTTTAGTCAAAGCCATTTCTGCAGGTATATTGCAGATAACAAGAGGCATTATGGTAGACTTATCGACTGCTTTTTACCCTGTTTAAAAGTCATGTGCCATGTTCATTGCTTTGTTTTGATTGACTTTACTCTGTTTTGTTTTGTTTGGTTGTATTCTTTTCAAAATAAATAAAAAAAAAGATAGCAAGGGGCAACATGGCAGCCATTGTTGCTTTATTTTTGTTTTGTTTTGAAATCTTATATCACATTCTTTGTTTTGTTTTGATTGAACATTCTGTTTTATTTTGTATTTGTTTTATTCTCTTCAAAATAAAAAACAATAAAGCACACACACACACACACACACAAAAGCATTCTGTGACTCCTTGAAGAACTTCACTTTTAGTTCTGAACTCCTGCTCCCACAATCAGTTCTATACATGGCTTACATCATCCTCCTTAAATGATGCCTTTGATTTATACCTCTTTGGCCCAGGTATGAACTTTCAGGTTTTCTTCTTGATGTTAAGAAAGCATCAATAGTGACCTCATCCAGGGGTGACTCTTGTTCTCACAATAGTGTGACAAAGCAAAAACCACATGAACTAGCCTTCCACTTGCATCAGTCCACTTTTCTCCTTCAGTTACCAAAGCACAATAGTCTCTCTCTACCTTTTTCTTGATCCTGGTGCCTTCTTTGTTTCCTTCCCCTCTCCCTTTTCCTTGAAGAGCTCTCCGGATCCCTCTTAAGAACTCCAGATTCGAGCCGGAAGTGGTGGCTCACGCCTGTAATCCCAGCACTCGGGAGGCTGAGACAGGTGGATCGTTGTGAGTTCAAGACCAGCCTGGGCTACAAAGTGAGCTCAAGGCCAGCCTGAACAGCATAGTGAAACCCTGTCTTAAAAACAGGGCTGGGGATCTAGCTCAGCGGTCTAAGCACCTGCCTGGCAAGCGCAAGGTCGTGAGTTCAATCCCCGGTGCTGCTAAAAAGAAAAAAACTCCAGATTCTTTTCACACCATACAGAGTAACGCAATATTTTCTAGTGCCAGTTCTAAAGTTCAGCTCTAGGACGCTAATGTTTATTCAAAATCCTCCCAGATCTGAGTAACCCTGGGATGTACTTAGTTCTCAGAAGAC
>RJWT010007005.1:0-28229 GCA_004365215.1 Cuniculus paca | reverse complement strand
TAAGAACAACCATTTTGAAGAAAGCAAGAGACACTAGGGTAACCATTGTTAATCTCCTGTTGTTATGTTTTGAAAACCTGTATAGCTTGCAGTGTTCTCCTTTGAAATGCTATATTATGTTTGACTCTATACTGTTTTCTTTTGCTTTTTTCATTCTGTTCTGTTTTGTTTTGTCCTATTTTCTTGAAAATAAAAAAAAAAATAAGTCCCTTACAAGACCAGGCAGCTTCTTAAGGTAATGATGTTGTGCTTCTTGAGGCAAGAGAGGAGCGTGTCAACTTTGCTCTCAACAGTGACAAGGAAAGAGTAGCAAGAGAAGAAAGATGAAGCAAGAAGAGCTTAGAGGAGGAAAGATGAGAGAGCCCAGTGGATTCAAGTCTCTTCAAACTCCAAGATCATATGGAAAATGGGAATGGTTTTATCCCTTTAAATTTGTTTGTGTTCCTGTGATAGAAACTCCTCCTCCAAGCTGAGTTTGATCAAAGCACGTGTGTGGGTTTTCTTGTGGTTGTTTTTGGCTTGTATGTCAGTTGATTTTATTTGGTAAAAAGAAATAAAGAGACTGTGTCTGACATCTAAACCAGTGTGGTTCAGAATGAAGATTGCATGTTAGAGAGCAGGAAGCCATGAGTCAGAGAGATTATAAAAATTCAGGAAGATGTTGGAAAAGGCTGTTGGAAGTGTTGATTTGAAGTCAGCTCATCCCAGTCTCAAAGGACTTGGAGGCCCTACCTGACTTCTGGGTTATAAAAATAAAACATGAAGATACTGGTGAAATAAGCACAAATTGCTATTAGTTTGAGTACTTTTCTGCTACACAAGAAAATATCTTCTGATAAGTCTGGATAATTTTTTAATCTCTTTTATTTCAGACATCATGTTTCTTAGTACATTTAACTTCATACATATATCCAAGCTTCCCAAAATACTTTCTTTACTCAACAACAATGTTTTGGCCTTGTATTATCTATTTTCAGTGGGAATTCTGCAGGAGTATTTACCTAAAACTTGCAGTGATACCTCTGACCACTTAGCGTGTGTCCTTAAGCTCTACAAAATTGGAGAAAAGCAAGGTGATGGAGAAACCACAGGTGGACATGGAGAAAAGGAAGATTTTAAAGGAGGCCAGGAAGACAGTTGGGCTTTGATTTCAGGGTAGGGGTGTGCCAACCCAGTCCCTGAGTTCTATGTAGGCAAGAACCCTAAATATCCTACTTATTCTTATATCCCCAGAATGCACAAAAATGGCTGACAAAACACAAACCCTCAACCAATATTTGTCGAGTGAATAAACAAATGAATGAACTCATCAGAGCCCTATGAATTTAGTACTATGACTCAATAGATGAAGAACCTGAACCATGAAGAAATAAAGCCTATTTGTCTAAGTCACAGAATTCTTGGGCCAGAACAGCAAACTTCAAGTGAGTTTGGCTGCACAATCTGCGTCATTTTCAGTTACATGCATTACTCTTTCTTCCTTAAAGAGTTGTACTTCCTATTCTCTTGTCCTCCAACTTGCTGTTTGCAGTGACAGAATCTTCAGTTCATTGCAACACTCAAAGTACTGTTTCTGTGCTATAAGGAAGCATTAGAATGACACATGGATTCTGGGTTCCATCCCCAGAAATACTGATTACACAGGCCTAGGTAAGAACTGGCAATCTGTATGCCAAATGTTGTACCTTCTAATGACTAATCCCTTCATGAAAGGTTCAGTTTGGAGGCCTACTCAGATTCCTGCAGATTCTCCTTTTGCTGTTTTTGTGTGTCCTTTGGCATATATGATCCTCTTTTCAGAGGGTCACCCTTCTGCATTTCATCCATATGCACAGAAAGCTGAAAGTTCCTGGGAAATTATGTTTCCCAAGAAATCTTTAACTACTGACTGACGAGCAATGTTGTACGAAGACCCTACTCCCTTACCTTGGATCGGGACACCTCTGAGGTTTGATTTATATTCCCTGTGGGATCAGGTTCAATTCGGTTTTTGTAGATCTTTGCATGACATGCTTGTTTGGTATCCCACATTTCTCTTTCTGCCTTCACTCCCCTTCAACAGTTTTCTTTCAAAGATACCTGCAAACGATTCCTCTTCTCAAGGTCTGCTTCTGAATAGTCTAACGTAAAATATACTACCTGGGTTAAGTTTTTCATTGTTTATTCCTGGTCCTACCCAAAACTGGCCTTACAGAAAGTTATATATGAATTACTCAACCCCAAACCCACACAATTTGGGCTTAAAAGTGATTTTTTTTCTGCACCCTGGAGACTATATAGATGCTGAGTTGACCATCTTTGAAAACTTGGAGGCAAGCTGGAGAATGGAAAATGTGCATCTCTCTCAAAAATAATAAAATCCTATGAACCAGCCCCAGCATTGTAAGAATTGGTTCTGCATTGCCTTTGGAGGCTGAGGTAGGCCCAAGCCCATCTCTTTTCATGACATCTCCTTCTTCTCTCTGGCCAACATGAAACCAGACCCATATGCATCATCTTCACTAGGTCTGTCCTGTTTCTCCTCTTGTTTCCTATAGGAGAAAAGTACATTCCCTCCCCTAAAGATTCATGATTTTATCTCCCATTATTTTTTAAAGCTTTGGCAAAAGAACAGAGAGAAGAAAAGAAAATCTGCTTCTTCATGGGGAACTGCATGACTGTATGACACATCTCCCTGTTGTGAAATCCAAGCTACTGTCATAAAACATCTAAAAAAGGGAAGAAAGGGACAAGGTGGCCTGAAGAGGAAGCATTCACTATGTACTTACATTTCTATGGAAACAAAGTTAGTGGACACCGCCTTGGTGTACTGTGGTCAGAGGGACATGAAGTCAGGTGCCTGGCAGCTGGTAAGAGGCTGCTGCTGCAGCAGTTTGCAAAGGACAGGATAGTACAAGAAAACAAACTCCAAAGGCCTCCACACCCTCCACTGACAGAGACCAGAAACACATGGGTTTCTCTCTTCCCATGTCCAGCTATACCTGTGCCAATTTCTATCCATCTATTTGCAAACTGATTCTAAAGCTTTCTCAGAGAACATGACAGACAGACATCAGAGAAAGAAGACAAATGTACTACTCCACATCCAGTGGCTGGAAGAGAAGAATAGCATTTCATGTGTACTAAAAAGGACATGTAGAGCTGACTTCTGTAATGCAAGGATGACTGTGAATTAGCAAGATCAGTAGAAAAAGAAAAAAAGATCACTTTGAGAACTGGTAAAATAATTTGAAAAGAATCCCATTCCAAATTAAGAAACAAACAAACCTTATCAAAATAGAAATATAAAGCCAGGACTTGGAAGACTGAGGCAGGAGGATCCCTACAAGTTAGAGGACAGTCTGGACTACATAGTGAGTTCAAGGCCAGCCTGAACTACATAACAAAATCCTGTCTTAAAAAAAGTAGAAATATAAGGAAATACTGACTATGATAATGCTACAGGAGTGCCAAATTGTCAGTCTTTCATTGGAGAAGAGACACCTGCAATTGGCAAGGCCATACAGGTAGGTATGACCAAACTCTGCAAAACTAAAATTTATCACCATGTGCCCCAAATGCCAGCTATGGAGTTCCAAAACTTAATGTTTGCTCTGTCAGCCCTGCTGGGTTTTGATCTTAGTTTGGTCCTGTTCTTTCCTATCTCCCTATTCTGCCTTTTGCAATAGAAATATTTTCCTATGCCATTGTACCTTGGGCACAGGAACAATGCAAAAGCAATATAATGTGATTTTGACTTGTTTTTAACAGAGGTTTACAGTTAGTAATTTGCCCTGAGTCTTACATGAGACTTAGAGTTGGATTTTTGAAAATTGTTGAAATTATTGAGACTTTTGGGAAGAGATTATTGCATTGTATGCCAGATAGTTGCATGTTAGGGGTAGTTACAAACTGTCTGTGTATTCATTTGGAGATGCAGTATAGTTTAAAGAGATCATGTAGCAAATTGCAAAGGGGAGGGATGTGCTGGTTAGGATAGAGAGTCAACATGAGTGGCTTTGGGATCCACCCCATGGACTGGTGGGACACATTCGAGCTGTGTCTGGGTGGGTCATGAATGTGTGTCCTTGAGATCTATATCTGCTCTCTCACTCCTGCCACTCTAGCACTCTTCCCCTGCCCTGCTTCCCAGCCACCATGAGCTAAACAGCTTTGCTCATCCATGACCTTTCTTTATGTCTCTGCCTTGGAACCAGCCCAAGTTGGACTGAAACTGGGAGCAATTGAAACCTGTCTTCCTTTAAGTTGTGAATGTTGAATATTGTGTCTCAGCAATGAGAGAGTTGACTAACATGGAAATAAAATAGACATCTAAAGAATTGAGATATTTAAGAAAAGAAGATGGTGTTTAATATACATATATGTTGAATGCCCATTTGTGGACATTTGTACCATGGTGTGTCATTTTAATGCTCACAAACAAAAGCTGTGGAAGTTCACCATCACTAAGCCTGTCTTTAATGAATGTTAAAGGGAGTTCATCAAATTGAAGCAAGAGAATGCCAAGTGGCAGTATGAAAACGTATGAAAATGTGTAAAATCACTCTAAAAATAAGAATATTGTAGGAAGGTGGATGCACCTTGAAACCATAATTTTAAGTAAAATAAATCACACATACAAGCTTAAATATCACATGGTTTTTCTTACATGAGAAACTCAAATTATAAATAAAGAGCAAAGTAAAATATATATAATAGGAAGAAGGAGATCTTTCTCAAATGAGAAGGTAATCAAGAAATGGAAGGATAGGAGATTTAAAAAAGGAAAATGTGTTATGTGCATGTGCCAACTCCACACAAGAATGCAAACATTGTGCACTCCAAACATATACTAATAAATAAATATATAAATAAATATTAGATAGATAGATATACAAGAATATGGTCAAATTCAAGATACCCTGATCTAGAACAGTAGACCATAAAAAAATTGTGACTTTAACATAAAAGTTAAAGACAAAAGTATTAAAAATAAGTATAAATACAATAATTCGTTAATGGATACACAACATATAAAAGATGTACATTATGGCATAAATAATATACAATTCGTGAGAGAATTAAAATGTAGATATTTTAGTGTATAGCTGAGGTTAAGATGATCAAATAGATTGTTAAAACTGTACTTTATGTAAGTCTCATGTTAACCACAAATAAAAAAATGTGCAGAAGGTATGCAAAAGATTTTTAAAAAGGAATCTAAGTGTATCATCTAAAAACTCAACAAATCACAAAGGAAGGCAGTAAGAAAAAGAATGAAACTGAAGAACTGCGAAACAATAAAAATAGTAACAGAAAGTCTTTTCTGAATAATTACTTTAAATGTAAACATGAAATTCTCCAGTTGAAAGATATAAATTGAGAAAAAAAACCAAAATTCAATTGTGTGCTGCCTTCAAAATATGTGCATGTTCTGCAAGAAGCAGTATGAAGGAAAGACACTTTACAGAAATCACAAAGAGAACAAGATTGACTATATGTATATTATGCAAACAAACCTTAAATCAAAAACTGTCATGAAAGACTAAAGTTATTATTTGAAAATAAAAAGTGCTAATTCTTCAAGATGAGATAATTATACACATGCACCCAACATCAGGGCATCTTAAATATATAAAGCAAGTATTGGCAGAACTGAAGGGAGAAATAGATAACAATACTACAATAGTACAATACTACAATATCCTACAGTCAACAGTGGATAGATTATCCAGAAACAAAACCATTAGGGAAGCAGAGGTTCAAGTTGACCTAACAGACACATACAAAATATTTTATGAAGTAGCAGCATAATACTCATTCTTTCAAGTGTGCATGGAAAATTCTCTAGGATAGATGAATTCTCCAGATCATAAAACAACTCAAGAACTAACAGAGATTAGTAGTATAGTTATCTATCTTTCATACATATACATATATCCATTTATATATGTATACCTACATGTATATAATCTTTTCTTTTCTTCCTTTTCTCCTTTCCCCTATTCCAGTTGTTCTTTCCTTTTGAGCACATTCTTTGTGCCTAGATCTTGTAACTTGAACAACTAGTTCTAAAAGAACAATATGCAATATATTAACTAGTGTTAATTTCCCACTATTTATTTTGAAATTCTGTATCATTTCTACCCTTTTTCCTGTTTTGCTTTTTAAAATTTGAAAAAACTCAAGAAATTCAAAAAGATTGAAATCATATCAGTTATCTTTTCTTGTCACAAGTTATGAAGCTAAACATCAATAACAGAAGAAAATGGAAGATTTACAATTATATGGAAACTAAACACACTACTGGAAAATCAATAGGTCAATGAAGAAATGAAAGAGGAACAAAGACTATCTTAGACAAGTAAAAACATAAGTACTACTTAAAATATCTGTGAAATACAACCAAGTTCTATGAGGGAAGTTTATAGTGATAAACTCTTCCATTAAGAAAAGCTAAAGATCTCAAATAAAAAAATCTAACTTTTTATCTCAGGTCACTAGGAAAAAGAAGAAACTAAGATCAAAGTCAGCAGGAAAAAAAATAATAATAAAGACCATGACAGAAATAAATGAAATAGAGACTATAAAAACAATAGAAAAAAATCGATGAAGCTAAAAGTTAATTTTTTGAGAATATAAACAAAATTAACATGCCTCCAGCTGGTCCAAGAAAAAAGAAAAATTAAATAAATGAAAGTAGAAACAAAAACAGACATTAAAACTGATACCAGTTGCAGCCACTGTGGAAATCAGTCTGGAGGTTCCTCAAAAAGCTACGATTGGAAGTCTCATTTGATTCAGCTATTCCACTTCTGGTCATGTTCCCAGATGAAGTGAAATCACCATACCATAGTGACATATGTGCACCAATGTTTATAACAGCACAATTTGTAATAGCCAAATCTTGGAAACAACCCAAACACCCATCAACTGAGGAATGGACAAAAAAGATGTGGTACTTTTATACAATGGAGTACTATTCAGCTATCAAGAAGGATCACATTGAGGCTTTTATAGGTAGATGGATGCGACTTGAGACCATACTCATAAGTGAAATAAACCAAACTCACATGTGTAAACACCGCATCTCCCTAGTGTAAGAAACTGAAAGACTCAATAAGATACAAAATTCCTGATAAATATGGGGGAAAGGTTCTAAAGTCCAATGGTACTTTTATTCTTTGATTTGATTGCTTTAAGTCTCTTTTCTACTGTTTGATTGCAATATGTGAGAAGATAGGAACAGTTCTTTTGAAGAAAACAGAGGACATTAAGGTAGCCATTGTTGGTTTCTTGTTGTCTGATTTGATGGCCTATAGTGCTTTCACTCTTGTTTTACCTGGTTTTATATTATTTTGTTTTGTTTGAGTTTATTGTCTGTGAATGTATGAACAACCATTTTGAAGAAGGTGAGAGACACTAGGGTAGCTATTGTTAATCTCCTGTTGTGATGTTTTTGAAGACCTGTATTGCTTGCACTGTTCTGTTCTGAAATGCTATGTTGTGTTTGACTCTATTGTTTTGTTTTGTTTTGTTTTATTCTATTCTCTTTTTAAAAAAGAAAGCTGATACCAGGAATGCTAATAAAGATAATAAGAAATCATGATGAACAAGTTATACACCAAAAAGTTAGATAATCTAGAAAAAATGAATACGTTTCTAGAAATACACAGTCTACCAAGAAGTAATCATAAAATAATAGAAAATGTTAACATATTCAGTAATGCCAAAGGAAATTGAATCAGTAATCAGCCCTTCCTCTACAAATGAAAGAAGTTCAGGACCACATAGTTTCATTGGTAAATTCAGTGAAACATTTTTTTAAAATTTAAAAGCAATCATCCTCAAACTTTTACCAAAAAGTAAAGCTAATTCTTAAAAATAATTGTTAGTAATAATATATTCTTAGTAATAATTTTTTAAATAATTCTACCAGACTAGAATTAATCTGATACCAGAGCCAGGCAAGAATACCACAAGAAAGAAAAACTACAGGCCAATATCCTTGATGAACATAGATATAAAAATCTTCCAAATACTTGCAGACCAAATTCAACAGCCCATTAAAAGCAACATACCAGGAACAAGCTGTAGTATTTATTATCCCTAGGGTGCAAGAATGTCTCAACACTTACAGATCATTAACAGAATGAAACACAAAATTATATGACAATTTTTGTAGATGAAGCAAAAGCATTTGACAAAATTTAACTCTCAACAAGTTAAACATAGATGAATTATACATAGACATAATAAGGGCCATATGTAACTAACACCATCCTCAATGGTGAAAAACTGAAAGTTTTTTTTCTAAGGTGAGGAAAAAGGAAAGATATCTATTCTCATTACTCCTGTTTAACAAAACGCTGGAAGTCTCAGCCAAAGCAACTAGGTAAGAGAAAGAAATACAAAGCATCCAAATTGGAAAGGAAGAAATTAAATTGTCTCTTTTGGACATGATCTAATATGAAGAAAACCATGAATACTCCACCCAAAACTGTTATAATTAATAAAAAATTTCATAAAGTTGCAGGTAATAAGAGTACCATACAAAAATTGGTATATTACTTATAATAAACTACCTAAAAGGAGAAATCAAGAACACAGTCCCATTCACAATAACATTAAAAAATAAAATAATTAGAATAAATTTAACTAAAAAAGAGAAAGATCTACACACTGAAAACTACAAGTCATTGAAGACACAAATTAATGGAAAGATAACCTGAATTTATGGGATGAAGGAATTAAATATTCAGAATACACTAAGTCTTACTACCCATTTACAGTTTCAGTGTAATTCCTGACAAAACTCTGATGATGTTTTTCCACATAAACATGAAAAACAATCCTAAATTCACACTGAGCAACAAAAATACCCCAAGTAACCAAAGCAAATTTGAGTAAAAGGAAAAAAATCTGGAGATATCATGTTACTAATTTCAAAATATTCAATAAAGTTATAACAATCAAAACTGCATGGCACCAGCATAAACAAAAAGACTTGCAATTCAATAGAACAAAATTGAGGGCCCCAAAATAAACCCACATATTTACAGTCAACTGATTTTCAACAACTGTGCTAAGAGCACAGAAGGGGTAAGTGACAGTCTCCTCAATAAATATTGTTGATAACATTAGGCATCTACATGCAGATGAATGAAATAAGACCCTTATCTAACATTATATGCAAAAAGTCACCTCAAAATAAATCAAAAACTTAAGCATAAGACTTGAATCTATAATACAATGAGAAGGAACAGAAAATGCTCTTTTTTGTTTTCTTTTCTTTTTTTTACTATTGTTTTATTTTAAAGAAAAAAACAGAAAAGTCAAGAAGCAAGCAAACCATCAAAAAACAACAACAAAAGCAACATGACAACAACAACAGACAATAGCAATACAGGATTTCAAAATTAGATGATAGGAATTTAACAATGGTTGTTGTAGTGCATATTGTTATCTTCAAAATAGTTGCTCTGGTTACCAGATACAGGCATCCGAGATTGATCAAACAATATAATTTCCCTTTCAGCAGTTTCTTTCCCTTTTACTCTATCTATTGTACCTTTGGGATCTTATTTACTCATTCAGTGTCTTACAGTTATTTACTCTATCAGTGTTTAGACGTGCAAGTCCGATTTATTTCACTTATGTGTATGGTTTCTACCTACTTTCTCTTATGGTAGATTTAGTGTTTATGTTTTAATATTTAGATCTTTGGTTCATTTTGACTTTAGTGCATTGTTATAGACATAGGTCCAGTTTAAGACTTCAGCATGTAGAGAGCTAGTTTTTCCAACACCATTTATTAAAGAGGCTATCTTTCTTCCAGTGAGCATGTTTGGCCCCTTTGTCAAAGATAAGGCTTGTAGTTGTGCCTGCGTCTTCTAATCTGTTCCACTGATCCTCAGGACTGTTTTTTTTTTTGTTGTTGTTGTTTTTGTTCATTTTTTGTTTTTTTGTCATACCATGCTGATTTTATGACAATAACTTTATAGTATTTTTGACTCCTAGATCATTGAATCTATGAAAGCAGAACTCATAGATAAGGAAGGATGAGTCTGAGTGTGTACACATATCCATGCATGTGTGTGTGTGACATTTGCTTTATCTGTTTATTCATTGATATACGCTGAAGCTGATCATGTATCATGGCTTTTGTGAATACTGCTTCAGTGAACTTAGGAGTGCATATATCTCTTCAGTATATTGATTTAATTTGTTTTGTATATATACACAAAAGTAGAATTGTTGGAGCATGTGGTAGTTCTATTTTTAATGTTTTGAGAAACCTCAGTGTATTCTTCATAATGGGTGCACAAATTTACATACTCCAATAAAAATGTAAAGGTTTCCCTTTTCTCTGCATCCTTGCCAAAATGTATTATTTTGTCTCTTTGATCCATCCCAACAGGTGTGAAGTGATACCTCAATGTGGTTTTAATTTGCATTTCTCTGATGATTTATGATGCTGAAAAATTTTCAAGTGCATGTTGTACTTTGTCTTCTTTTGAGAAACGTTGATTCAAATGTTTTGTCCATTTAAAACAAGCTGTTCCCTCACTATTGAGTTGAGTTCATTATATATGTATATATAACATTAATATCCTATTAAATTTGTGGTTTGTAATATTTTCTTCTATTCTGTGGGTGATCTCTTCTTTTTGTTGATTGTTTTTTCTTTCTTATACAGAAAATTTTAGCTTGTACAATTCCATTTGTGTGCTTTCAATGCCTTTGTTTTCAGATCATATTAAAAAATCTTTCCCAGACCAATGTCAAGAAGCATTTTTACCTACTTTGTCTTCCAGTGTATTTAGTGTTTCTGTTTTAATATTTAGATTTTTTATTTATTTTGACTTCAGCATAGTGCATGGTGATAGAAATGGGTCTAGTTTTAGTTTTTGGCTTATGGAAAGCCTGCTTTTCTAGCACCATCTATTAAAGAGGCTTTTTTCCAGTGAACATATTTGACCCGTTTGTCAAACATAAGGTGTCTGAGTGTCTTTGTAGTTGTATTTGCATCTTCTAATCTGTTCCATTGATCTTCAGGTCTGTTTTTTTTTTTTTGCCAGTACCATGCTGATTTTATCACAGTACCTTGGTAGTATAATTTCAAATCAGAAATTGTGATGCCTCCTGCTTTGTCGTTGTTACCCAGGATTACCTTTGCTATTCTAGGTCACTTCTGCTTCCAGATGATGTTTAGTAATGATTTATCTAGATCTGTGAGGTACATTAATGGTATTTTGATTGGAATTGCATTAAATCTGTACAGCAATTTTGGGACTATGGCCATTTTCACAATGTTTACTCTTCTTATCCATGAACAAGGGATGTCTTTCCATTTTGTTGAAGACATAGGTATATGCAGAGAGTTCAAGAGCAAAACTGAAACTGAATAGAAAATACTTCAAAGAATCAACAACCAGGACCTCATCTTATTAAAAAGCTTTTGCACATCAAAATAATTCACCAACAGAGTGAAAAGAAAACCCACAGAGTGGGAAAAAATTTAGCCAATTGTCCCTCAGACAAAAGACTTCTATCTAGAACATACAAAGAATTGAAAAAAATGAAAACCCCAAATTAAAAGACCCAACCCCAAAATGGTCATCTGAGATGAATGCACACTTCTCAGATGAAGAAATACAAATGGCAAAAAAAATATGAAAAAATGTTCAACATCATTGGTCATTTGAGAAATGGAAATTAAAACAACACTGAGATTGTATCTCACTCCACAATGAATGATTATCAGCAAGAAATCAACCAACAACAAATGCTTGCAGAGCTATGGGGAAAAAGGAACCCTTCTCCACTTTTGGTGAGATTGTAGACTGGTGCAACCACTGTGGAAATCAGTGTGGAGATTCCTCAAAAAACTAGGACTAGAGGTCACATTGGACCCAGCTATCCCACTTCTGGGTATTTTCCCAGAAGAACTGAAAACATTATACCATAGCAATATATGTGCACACATGTTTATAGCTACACAATTTGTAAAAGCCAGATCTTGGAAACAACCCAAATGCCCATCAACTGAGGAATGGATATAAAAAATGTGATATTTGTATACAATGGCATAATACTCAGTCATAAAGAACAATAAACTCAAGACTTTTATAGGTAAATGGATGCAACCTGAGGCCATACCCATAAGTGAAATAAATCAGACTCACATGTGCAAACATTGCATTGTCTCCCTGGTGTAAGAAGTGAAAAGAGTAAATAAGATCTAAAATGTAGAATATTTATTGTGAAATGGGAAGAAATTCTTCAAAAGGAAAGAGAAACTGGGATGGGGAAAGGAGAAAAGAAATAAGGGGAATGGAGATATGTATATAAATTAAGATAGTTATACTACTAATTTCTATTAGTTAATTGAAAAGAAAGGTTTGTGCCTATATCACTTGATCAATTTTCACGACTATATCTTGTAATATGAGCAACTACTTTGAAGATAACAATAAGCAATGTATTGATGATTGTTACTCTCCTATTATATTGTGTGTCATTATTTTTGATTTTACTCTTTAAAATAAAAAAAATTCAGGAAACATAATTACATCAGTACTGAACATGAACGAAATTTTTTCCTCGTCATCATTTTCTAAACAGTATAGCATGTCAGCAATACAGAGTGTTGACATGGTATTGCATATTATAATTAATCTAGAGATAATTTAAAGTTTAAAGAAGGATGTGAAAAAGTTATATGCAAATACTATACCATTTATGTAAGAGACTGAAATGTCCTCAGATTTTCTTTTCTCAAAAGGTCCTGGAACCAATCCCCCTTGAATATCGACAACTGCAAGCATACACGTGCACACACTCACACACACAATTCAAACTGGAATATGATTTAGATTTTAAAAAGAAGGAAATTCTGTCACTTGAAACAACATGGATAAAACTTGAGGATATTAAGCAAAGTGAAATAAACCATGCATGGAACAATAAATACATAATGATCTCACTGATATGTGAAATCTATAGTCCACTCACAGAAGCAGAGAGCAAAATCCTTCAGGAGCTGATGGCAGAGGAAGAGGAGAAACATGGGAGATGTTTGTTAAAGAATGCAAAGTTTCAGTTAGTCAGAATGGCTAAATTTTTTAGATCAACTGCATAGTATGCAGCTACAGTTAATGTGTTACATACTTGAAAAATGATACGAAAGTAGATCTTAAATGATCTCCTGACAAAACTCTGATAAGTATCTGACATGGGGGTATACTAATTAGTCTAATGAAATCACTTTGTAATGTGTACATACAACAGAACATCAACTTGTAGATCATTCATATGAATGATTTTGTTAATTATACATTAATAAAGGTGAAATTTTTAAAACATTACACTAAAATTAGTTAATAAAATTTATAGATCCTACACTTGATCTCCCCAACAAAATTTCAAGACAATTATTATTTCCATAGTTAAATTAAAGGAGGTTGAGAATGGTAGAAAACTTTACCCAACATCCCACACTTTATGGCCAAATTCAAACCTAGATATGCCAGGCACTTCCTGTTTCCCTCTCATGATTTAGATTTCACTTTTCTAGTCAATTATCTCAAATTATCTGTACAGAGGATACACTCCCCTAGACATCAAGCGCCCGTCATCCCTGGAGCTAAACTGGGTATTCAGTCCCAAGAAATTGAAGATACTTTTTCCACCTAAACTTAGTTACCTAAAACTACACGAATAGAACTAAGAAACATTAGCGGAAACTTCCATGTACCAGGCACTTTACCTACATGAGCTGGATGCATGTGCACAATAGCCCAGATCAAGAAGTCCCTTTGTTATCACTGTTCTGTCATTCAGCAGCCTGAGCCTAAGGGAAGTGATTTGCTCAATGTCACACACTTGGTAAGGAGCAGAATCAAGGTTCATACCTGAAGTTATGTGAAGCAAAACCAAGTTCTGTTGTAATTCTAATTTCCAGGGTGAATGTGTTCAAAATTACCCTCTACCTCCACCTCTAAATTTTGCCATATTCAAATTCTTCACACCTCCCTTCAGAGGTTCTGATTCGCAAGGGCTTGGCAAAGCTATGAAACTGGAACTTAATAATAAAACCAGTGACTATTGTGTTCATTAAGTCTGAGACACTGACACCCTGAGACTTCTACTCTTTGAGTTGAGATTTAGTTACAGAAACTCATCACCAGACAAGAATGAGCTAAGAGTCCATTTTGCTTTTCTCTGGAAATAATACCCTTTGGATTCCCTGACCATGTATGGCCAGAGTATATAATTTACAGACCTGAGACAATGATATATTTTTGTTGTTGTTAATTAAGTTTATTGGTATATTTTAAATGTATATAATGATCATTTTCATCATAGTGACTTTGTACCTGTACATGATATATTTTCTCTTTATTTTCCCATTCCCCTACCCCTTTCAATCCCTCTTCCCTCTTTCTTTTTTCTTCCTTTCTTTTGTTCCTTTTGTTTTTTTTCTTTTCCCTACTTCTCCCCCACCCACCTTTCCAATTGAACATTTTCTTCCTATTTCATAATATCTAGTACACATTCTAGTCCTTCTTTACACTTTTGGTTTCTCACAACAACAAAACAATGCAATATTTACATATGTGTTCCATTTATTTCACTTAAGAGTATGGTCTCAGGGTGTACCCATTTACCTTTGAATATCTCAGGTTTATCCTTCTTTATGACTGGGTAGTACTCATTGTATAATTCTAAATAACCACATCTTCTTTAGCCATTCATCGATTGGTGGGCATTTGGGCTATTTCCAAGATACAACTATTACAAACTGCAACTATAAATATAGATGTGCACATATTTCTGTGTTATAGTATTTTTAATTCTTTCAGAAAGATACCAGAAAGGGAAATAGCTGGGTCAAATGTAAACTCTAGTTTTAGCCTTTTGAGGAATCTCCACAGATTTCCACAGTGGTTGCACCAGTCTACTCTCACCAACAGTGGAGAAGGTTTCCTTTTTATTCACAGTCTTGCCAACATTTGTCATTGATTGATTTCTTCATCACAGCCATTGTTTCTGGAGTGAGATGAAATTTCAGCATTGTTTTAATTTGCATCTCTCAAATGACTTGTAATGTTAAACATTTTTTCATGTATTTATTTGCTACTTCTACTTCTTTAGCTGAAAACTGTCTATTCATTTTAGATACCCATTTTTGGATTGGGTCTTTAAATTTGGAGGATCTGATTTTTTTTAGTTCTTTATATATTCTGCATATTAGTCCTTTGTCTGAGGAACAACTGGCAAAAGTTTTTTCCACTCTGTGAGTGATCCCTTTACTCTGTTGAACTTTTAAATAAGATGATATCCCAGTTGCTGTTTCTCGGTAGTATTTCCCTTGGGACTGGGTTTCTGTTCATAAAGTCTTTGCCTACATCTATGTTTTTAAGAGTTCTATGTATTTTCTCTTCCAGAAGATTTAGTGTTTCTGTTTTAATATTTAGGTATTTGATCCATTTCAATTTTAGTTTACTGCATAATGAAAGGAGATATGAGTCTAGTTTTAATCTAAGCATATAGAAAATCAGTTTTTAAAGCACCACTTATTAAAGAGGCTAACTTTCTTTCAGTGTTTGGCCCTTTTCAAAAGGTGACTGAACGTGTTTGGAGTTTTCTGTATTTTCCAAACTATTCCATTGATCCCGGGGTCTGGTGTCTTTGAGTTTTTTGTTTGTTTTCTATTTATTGCCAGTGCCGTGCTGTTTTTATCACAGTAGCTACATAGTATGATTTAAAGTCAGAAATTCTGAGACCTACTGATTTGACTTTGTTTCCCAGAATGTTTGTGCTATTTTAGGTCTCTTCTGGTTCCAAATAAATTTTTGAAGTGTTTTCTCTAATTCTGTGAGGTATACTATTGGTATTTTGATTGGGGTTGCATTAAATCTGTATAACAATTTTGGTAGTACAGCTATTTTCTCTATGTTGGTTCTTCCTACCCAAGAACAAGGGAAATATTTCCATTTCCTGATATCCTTTTTGATGTCCTTTTTCCAAGTATTGTATTTTTCAATGTAAAGATCTTTTACTTCCTTAGTTAGATTCATTCATATTTTATTTTATTTTTGATGCTATTATTAAAGGTATGTTTCCCTAATTTCTCTCTCAGTGAGTTTTTTTGTTTTTGTGCAGGAATGCTACTGATTTTTGAGTGTTGACTTTGTATCCAGTCACATGGCTGAGTTTGGTTATTAAATCTAAAAGTCTTTCTGTGGAGTTTTTGGGAGAGTATCATGTCATCTGCAAATAATGATAATTTAACTTCTTCCTTTCCTATCCTTGTTACTTTTATTTCTCTCTCTTGTCTAATTGCTCTGGGTAGTGTTTCCAGTACTATAATTGAATAGCAGTGGTTATAGTGGACATCCTTGTCTTGCTCCTGATCTTAAAGTAAAAGCTTTCAGTTTTTGACCATTCAGTATGATGTTGGCTGTTGGTTTATCATAGATGGTTTTTATCAGATTGAGATAAAGACCATCTATTCCAATTTTCTATACAGTTTTTAACATGAATGGCGCTGGATTTTGTCAAATGGCTTTTCTGCATCTATTGAGATGATCATGTGGTTTTTGTCTTTCTCTCTGTTGATATGGTAAATGCAGGGATGGTTTGACACATGCAAATCAGTAAATGTAATATACTTTAACAATGGTATATTTCTATTATGGAATAACCCTATCTTGGAAGATGGTCACTCCAGCTACTGCAGTTACCAGTCTGCCCACCTAAGAAGTATCATGCTACTTTTCCTACTTAACTGTAAAGCCAGTGAGATAGTTTAACAAGCAGCCAACCCAGAGAATTGAGGATAGGGAGAGGAAGGAAATAGTTTTTCTTAAGTCAAGTGAGCTACCGGCCGGTATCAAATGTGCTGTGTTTATTTGGCAAGTTCTCCCCATAAATAACCTTATCTGTTCTCTCCCACTGAAGAATTCCTGATATGAACTGTCACACATCCACATCCTTCCTGTAATCCACCTCCTGTGTGAAACAGAGATTTCTTCTGGAAGCAAAGCCTGTCTTACCATCTCAACTGCCAGGTTGGCATTAAACTAGTGGAATCTGGTAAATTGTAACCTGCCCAAAGGGATGCTGCCATGTCGTGCCTTACACTGGGTCTACTGTTTCCAGTAAAACAAGTTCATATGGGGGTACTGTCTTCCCTGGCATGTCCGGAAGCAGGAAGGAGGTGCGCTCCTGCCAGACTCTACAGCTTTACTCTCTTCCTTTCTCTGGGAATTTTCAACTCACTAAAGCAACAACTTGCTTTCAAGACCAGAAATATTCTATGGAGGGACTAGACTAAGAAAAATAAGATGCATGCTGGTGCAGAAAACAGTCTCAGGATGCTTGACCATCAAACCCTTATGCGTATACTGTATGTCTGCAGAAAATCCTATATCCTGTTGAACTATTTCTTTCTAAACATTGATATTTCCAGGGCAGCACAATTTATCTGGAACTAAGGAGAAAGAAAGGGCCCAAATTCTGAAAGGTCTTGGGTTGCATACCGCATCCCCAAAAGGCATACCCGATGAGAAACTGACATCTAAAGACTGTCATAATAGTTACTATTTTCCCAAATAGGCTTTTCACACAGAGAATTAAGGTTGACAACAAATATCAGGTACTGTTGGAATCCAGAGTCTGTTTCTACAGTGAGAGTGTGGTACTTATTCATGCAGTCTCTAAGGCAACAAATATTTATTAAACTTCCAAAGCAAAGCAAGGTCAACATACCTCAGCACAGTTAGGGTTATGATGAGGATGCAGAATAGCTGTTGGAACACAGTGCAGCGATCTAATCAAGCCTAACCATGAGGAATCAGGGACAGCTTCCCCTGGAGGATAACACCTAAGCTGAAATCTAAAAGATGAGAAAGGCATGTGCAGAGATTAACTGGAGCTGAGAAACTGGAAGAATTTCAGGGTGACTACAAGGTAACAACTGCCAGATTATGAAAGGTCTTATCTACTCTGCAAAGTAAACTCTACATCAGATTGAGCACAATGGAAGGTCAACAAGATATTTTTAAAGAGAATAGCGTGAAAAACCATAAAAACTAGAGGTTTAGAATGGTTCTGCAGTGTGAAGAATTGATGGAAACAGTGATTCTGATGCCAAGAAGCCTACTGAAAAGACTTTTCAGTGACCCAAAACAAAGGGAATGAAGAGCGCAACTATGTGGGGCTGATAGAATGAACAGACCTAGGTGAATTGTGACTTATTTAGGATATACAATTTTTTAAAACTTAATTATTTCCAAGATGGTATGACTGGATAGTGCCCCCAAAAATCCAAATCCCTGGAATCTATGGATATATTATTTTGTAGAGCAAAGAGAACTCAAACACGTAGTTCAGTTAAGAAGCTGGAGATGAGTATCCTGATTTATCCAGGTTGACCAATGCAATCACAATTGTCCTTATAAGGGAAAGAGAAGGAAAAAAGTGTTGAGCAGAGAGAGATCTGAAGATGAAGGAAGGGACCAGGAGACAGCAATTGGAAAAGGCAATGGACCATTCTTCCCTGGAGTCTCAGAAAGAACATAGCCTTACCAACACATTTTGGATTTCCGAACTCCAGAACTGAAAGAGGAAAGATGGTACATTTTTATTGTTCCACTAGTTTAATGATTATTTGTTACAATGACATTAGAAACTAATGCAAATGGAGAAACTAACAAATATTGAATAGTGTGTATTTAATTAATACATGAATGATTTAGAGAGGTACCATGGATGCTCAAAAGAAATGGGTTACTAAGCCATCAAACTTACATTGCAAGCTTAAGGTGGTCCATAACTGATGACAGTTGTTGGCTCAGGATGTGAGGCTCAGGACAGGAACAGAAGGGAAACTTCATGTTCACTATAGCTCATGATACAATCTGAATTTGTTACCTTGCCCACATATTGCCTGTTTAAGAAGAGTTAATGACCCTTGTCTTCAAATCTGAAGGATAAGACATGTGCATGGATCAAAATAGAAAAGAAAGTAATCATTAATCTCACTGTCACATTCTGGAAGTACTGTAGCTCAATATTTTTGAAATGCTCAAATAATTAACTTTAAACTCCAGTGCCCATCTGCTTAAGCTACTGTCTCTGCATGATTTCTCTCTTTCCTGTTAAATGTTTCAACTCTAAAAAGAATTTACATCTATACAACTCTGCCCTCATGAAATTTTAGAAAGATTTCTATAGGGAAGAATATTACATTGCCTTTTCTAACCTCTAGACTTCTGACCTCTTCTTGCATCTTCAAAGCCAGAAGCAATGCATATCTGCTTGATGGTGGCTTTTTTGCCTCCTTCTTTTTCTTATGAGGACACTTGTGATTAGATTGGGACAATCTGGATAAGTTAATATCTTCGCCTCATCTCTACCCCAAGCAAAATAGTAAGTGGTTCATTCCTATGGGGTAGTGTCACTTCAGGGATGGGACACAACCTTTTGCAGATCAGAACTGGGTTTGAATCCTACCTACCATAGTGAGTTACCAAAAATAAAATTATTTACACTCCTTAAGACTCAGCTTCTTCCTCTTCAATCAGATACTGTTTTTAAAAAATGGTGCTAATATCTGGTATCTATTTCTCAAAAAATACTAGTTCAGTTTCCCTCTGCATCTTCTATTTTCTTCTCTTTTAGACAGGACCCAAGGTCCCATCTCAGGCCTTATCCTCTTTATACTGTTCAAAGTATACAACTCATTTTTTCTCCTCCCACTTTATTTTTTTCTTTCTGTAATTTACTGTATGAGGTAAGAATTTTACAAGAAATAAGAAAACATAGATTTTGTCACAGCATTGTATGGTGTTATTTGTTATTTGTCTTAACAACTGTAACACACACACCCCCAAACTCTGTTTTGCAGCTCAACTTTAAGTCTCACACTCATAGATACACAGGTACATCTGATTGGCTAAAATTAGCTCCCTCGTATGGTTCTGTTTGAAGCAGTAGGACAGTGGGGCCTGAACTAGCCTCATGCGAGGTATGGCTGACCAGAAAACAACCATTAAAGATACCGTGTTTTCAGGGGATGGCAGAAGAGAAGCATAGAGGGAAATTCCAACCACACAAGCATAATGTCCAGTAACATCCCATTGTTTAAAGCAAGTCAGGTGGCCAATCCCAATGTCAAGAGATGAGAAAATATGTTTTATCACCATGAGGCCATAGCAAGGGGATATTTAGATATTAGAACTGAGATGAACAAAGTATTAGGTACAATAATTTAACCTACTGCAATATCAATCTGCCAGGAGTGGAAAGAAGTGACTCTCCGTTTTCACTCATCCCATTTCTACGAAACCCACACTAGGAATTCAGATAAGCAATGAAGATCATGACCTGTCTTTGTGGCTGGGAATTTAACTCAGTAATCTGTGAAACAGCTTCTGATTAAACATTAACTCCCTCAACCTGTTAATGAACTGGGGCACATGAGTATATATTTACTGGTGAAAGTGTCCAAAATATCTACCAGATTGTCAATAAGAATTTAAGAACCATTTCTCTAGGTAGATACATTCAAGGCAAGAACAATTACTGAGCACTATTTCAGACATCATTGTACTTAGTGCTGAACCTGGGGTCTTCAAGGGCCCAAACCAGTTTGTGCCATAGTTCTCCTCCGTGAGTGCTTCAACACGAAAAGTTCAGCGAAAAATCACCTTCTGAGTCCAGTCTTCCCTGATCACTTGAACTGATACAACTCTATCCATCTCCAATTGTTCCCTGGTCACTTCACCTGTATTATTTTCTACACTTTAAAATAATCTATATAGTAGTTACTTAGTTTCAGTCCCTATCATTAGAATGTAAGCTCCTGTCTTTATTTGTCTTGTCCTCAATCTCTACTTAGTGCCTGACACATAATGGAAGCCTAGTAAGCATGCTTAATTTATGGAATAAATGAACAAATATAAGTTTCACTGGAAAATGTCAGATATAGCTCACACCTATTGTAGAGTCCATGGATCTCTGAGAACACTGTCCCCAGAGTGCTTGTGGGGAATTTTGTACAAGTGTGTTAAAATGTGCACATGTAGTTGATGGGATATGGGAGAATTAGAGTAGTTTAACCATCTGTGTTTTGTTCCTCATTTAACTGATGAGTGATTGGCTTCTGGGAAAAAAGGGATTTCTTCACCCACATGGTGATGAACACAGCCACAGGCAGCTTGCAATCATGGTGAGAAATAATCTACATATCACTCACCCCCCGTGAGATCCTGACAATGTGGGGGCCCTGCATCAGGTGGGCACTCAGCCAAAGCCACATGTGCTGTAACCTGTCGACACTGCAAACAGGTTCAGGCAGCAGAGGGATTTGCTGTAGGCACACAGAGGCCAGGCTGCATTCACCATGCTGGCGGGTGGGGAGACAGAAAGGCCACTCAGGTCTCTGCTTTCCATTGAGGACAGAGGAGACTTCTGTAAAACTGGGCCCCTGGAGATTGCCACTAGTATTTGGACACTTGGGGCTCTCAAAATCATAATTCTATTTGAACCAGTAGCTTAACCTCTCTAAGCCTCTGTTTTACTTTGCTTTTTACTACCCCAGGAATTTATTTGATGTTTGGTTAAATACAATTTATAGAAAGATTAAGATTGTTGTTTTTACTTTGAGTGCCTGTGGTGAATCTCACAGAGACACTAACTACAAAGGGTTAAGCCTCTGTTTTAAAATGGGTTGATAATACTTTCATCATTATGCGGATTAAACAGGATAACACATGTAAAACATCAGTATGGTGTTTGGCACTGAATTAGCCTTCAACAAATCTCAGTTTCTGCTGTTTCCAACATTTACTCTTTCCATAATCTATAGTTAGGAATTGCTTAAATGCATCTTTATCTACTCATATGTTCTTCTCCAGTCATATATCAATCCAGTCAGTCAGGAAGACTTTTGATGTCAGTTATCAGGGTTGATACAGGATCTCTGCATTTCCACAAATACTGGAGTAATTTAATCTATCTAACAAGTGCTAAAAGAAGCATCCTTTCCATTCAGACCCCATGGGTTTTATTTAATATATCCATAAGAAAAATCATGTGATTTCTAAACTACACTAGAATTATCTGACATTTTACTAAGTCTTCTTTTCTATTAGTACTGCCTTTATTCAAAAAATATGGGCCAGGTCCTCACAGAGAACTTAGAGCATAGAAAAATAAATGGCTCCTGGCATCAAAGAAACTACTAATAGAGAGAAAACTCTAGAAATAGACAATATTAATATATTAGAAGAAAATGGTATAAAGAGAAGATACACTATTTTGATAAAATTGAATCACCCTTTCAAAGTTTGTTTTTGAATAATAAATCATCTTAAGACCTTCAAAAAGAAAAATTCAGGTTTTGCCTTACTATGATATCAGCACATTTAATATCTAGCCATCACTTCCCTCATTAGGCTGTGTGCACACACACACACAAACACACACACATAAACACACACATGTGTATGCACACAAACACACACAGTTTCTTACATAAAAATCCATCTCCTAAATTTTGCTTCTCCATCAAGGGTAATTTTTCTCCCTAAGATACTTTGGCAGAATCTGGAGACATTTAGAGTTGTCAGAACTTGAAGTGAAGGTGTTACTGGCATGTAGCTAGATGTAGAGGCCAAGGTTGCTGCTAAACATCTTGCAATACACTTCACTCTACCATCCATGACAAACAACTTTCCAGCCCAGAATGTCAATAGTTCCAGGACACCCTGTTTTACTTTCAGAGATGTCCCTAAGTAGACATACACGCCCATGACATGGCGAGACCCATGGACTACCTTATTTAGCACTGTAAGGTGCTCACGGGTATCCAGGCACTAGTCCTCAGTCTTCTCATAGAGACCTTCATCTGTCAACAATTCTGAAACATATTTCCTGAACACCCTTTTAAGCAGCCAACACTTTCATATCCATTCTCTCAGTTAGGGAGTATTGCAAAATCCCATTTTACTAATGAGGAAGCTGAGGTTCAAAAAAGTCAAGTCATTTGCCAAAGTAACAAAGCTAGAATTGCAGAGTCAGTGTTCAAGAACAAATTCCATTGAATTGTGCTCATCTGTCTTTTCTCTGACCACCACCACTTCATCTCCTTTGGAGTAGTTTTGTCTTAAATGAGTTTCCTCCCTCCAGAGAGCCCCACCTCAGTGTGCTGCATGTCAGTGCTGGAAAGAGCCCTCTTGTTTATTTGGCTTCCCTATATGAAGACACAGAGAATGCCACCCAAGAGTTAGAAATGTTTTCTGCTGCCAGAGCAGAAATTCTGTCTTTGTTTATCTGTATTTCTTCTTTGTCTTTGTGTTTCCACAATTTACCTTTTCATCCAATACCATTATCCATTTTTCTGAGAAAGGTCATCTACCTATCTCCTAGATTCAGAATGTCTTGGCTGGTTGTCACTATGACAGTCCCTCACACAGAGCCCTAACACCCTAACATTCTCTTTCCAGAGGAGTTTCCTTGGTTTACAACAAGACATCATCACTGTAACTTAAATGACATCGAACATCTGCCTACCACAGGGAGCCATTAGCACTCCATGTAGTACTGAATAAAGTCTTTAACTCCTTCCTGCCTGCCATGTGCAAGTTGCATAGTATATAATAAGTGCACAGTTAACCTTCTGGGTTAATAGTGAAAATAAAAAACAAACAATGAGGAAATAAGTGAATCATATGGGGATAATATGAATGAATAATATGGGAATATTGTTATTGTTAGAATACTTGTATTTTGACCAATGAAATTTTTGTTCAGCTCATCTATTTATTCAATAATTATTGGGTTTTTCTGAAGCTTCAAGCCCTGTGTCAGATGCTAAAGATGTAAGTTTAAGGACAGGCAAGGTCTGAGTGCTCGCAGTCTCATAACAGCCTGGTTCTTGGTGAAGTTCTTTTTAATGCATAATTATTGAACACTATAAGTGTTCTGTAGAAACAGCAGAAGGCTCTAAAATTGTTCATCAAGGGAGCCTCACTGGACCTTACCAGAGATGGCCAGGGAAATCTTCCCAAAGGAAAGGGCTTGAGGAGCTCAAATCCAGAAAAACATTTCTAATGTGAGATCATGGATGATCTGAGTAGTTCATAAGAATGGCACATTGAGTAGAGGGGTCCTCCTGGGGTACCCACATGCCCTTCCTGTGGTCAGTGATACCCTTTGCCAAGAGGCAGAGTGGGTCAGAATTTCTAGTCTGTTTGGAACCTTAGCTTGGAGCAGTGACCTTCACACTCTTTGTTTGCATACTCTTCAAAAGAACTCAAAATTTGCAGCCTCCTAGCAGAGGATATCATTTCTAGCATACTAAAATATTGAAATTGCTAAACAAAACCATGACGCATCCTTTAAAACTAGTCAGTAATAACCACAGCAATATCATCCTCCATCATCCATTTAAAAAATGAACAAGTGCTTCTGTAACCATCAGATACTTTAAATTCATGTAATACATTTTGACATTTTAAAATATTTTGTTGATCACATTTACCTGATACAAAAATATGTAAATAGACTTTTAAATTTTTGCTTGTAATTCCGAGCACTATATAGTATTAAAGTATTAAAAAGAATTTATTCCAAGTATTTAATTACTTAATACTGCAAGTATTAAAAATAATTTATTCTATATGGAAGAATTATTATTGTTGTTACTAAACCATAGATTAAAGTAGGTAAATAAAATATACATTTTGGTAAGTATTTGTTAAGCAGAAATAATCCAATCATATTGGAAGTATGTCACTTAATGAGATGGATCCATGAGGCTGTTTATGTTTCTGAGCATGGTTCTGATAATTACTTGAAAAAAGAGGTTTCAGTGTTCATTCTAGTCCTTTTTTGTTTGTCTGTTTTTAGTAACAAATACCTTGATAATTTGTTCACAAAAGTAGGTGCACAGACCTGGAAATTTCTTTTCTTAACCACTGTTATGGAAAATCCTTATTGCAACTGAGTTATGTAACAAATAATTGCATAGTGATTTAATATTTAAAAATAATTTTCAGGCTGGGGATTTAGCTCAGTGGCATAGCACCTGACCAGCAAGCATGAGGTCCTGAGTTGGATTCCTGGTAGCCAAATAATAATAATAACAACAATAGTAATTTTCAACATTTTGAAATATCCCTTCATTTGGTGTTCTGAAAGTTTTTCATGTTAGTTCAATGTGCAATCATAAAATTCCTAGTGATAATATTTTAGCATCTTATGCTTCTCATGGAAAATGAGATTATTAAATGAAAAGCTATAATTCAAAGGGACTTATCTGTTAGCCTGATTTTAGAAAAAAATTCAGGTAGAAGTTGATGGTCCAAAATCAAATTTCTTTACATAGCTCTTGGAAAATACTTACAAATATTCATAGTATTTATGTCTCAAGTTTATAGACCACTGGTTTTAAGGATGGGATCACTCTTCAACCAATCCAAAAGACTAGCAATGTTCTTATTTTTGGTCTGATGTTCTGATCTTCCAATGCAAAAGAAACCTTCACAGTGGACCTTGCTGAAACCTCTTTGCCTTGCTAAGGCTGAAGCACTTTCTTTTTGATTCTTTAGATGACATGCCACAGCAGGGCTTTCCTTAGTGGAAATTAAATGCAAGGAAGGCAATCTGCAGGGCAGAGTGAGAATTGGATTGCACAACTTGACCTTGGAAGTCAAGAAATCATTTGCTGAAACACTGACATCTGGCCTGTGATATAAAAGATGAATAGAAATAAACTGGATCATGACAGGATGAGAGATGATAGATAGATAGATAGATAAGAATTTGGGGGTATTCACAGGAGGAAACAGGTAACACAAGAACAGAATATTAAAAACTGTTAAAGAAAAGAAACAAATCACCTATAAAGGAAAGCCCATCAGAATCACAGAAGACTTCTAAATACAAATCCCTAAGTCAAGAAAACCTCCTCCAGCCCAGACTGATGTACCCGCCAAAACTATCTTTCAAAAACTGATGGAGAGTGGATCAAAGATGGCGGAACAGTAATCAGCAGAGTAAACAGTCTCTCTGAGAGAAACAGTTCATATGCTGGACTACAACATCATGGAGAGGACAAGAAGGAAGGAAGTGGTCCCCTGTACCCAGGGAGAATCTAAAACATGAATTGAAGCCCACAGAGAGAATAAAAAGAATTTAAATGAAGAAGAAGGTGGTGGCTGGCAATGCCTTAGCCTGGAGCCAGACTCACCCATTGAAGAGCTGTTGAGCCTGCAAACATACGGTCGAGGTAACAGTTGGGATCACAGTTGCAGTTGTGGCTGACCCCAGAGGTTTCTGTGGAAAGGCGAAAGGGGGAAACAGCCTGGTGGATGTGGAGATTGGTGCTGGCTGGTGGTGAGTGAATGGGACTTGATTACCCGGCAGGAGAGAGTGATTGGCCAGGTGCCATTTTGGAATCTGGCAGGATACACCCGGGGCCAAGACTGCTACCCACTTCTGCTGGCAGCGCTAGGTTGTGGGTGGGCCCAGTGAAGTTGCTTGGACTGAGCTCCCCTGCATGTTCCAGAGAACATCCTGTAGGTTTCTAATCAGCTTAGATCCACAGGCCCTGGCTAGTTACACTCCTGTGCAATAGCCAGCACTGGCCAGAAAAGCTGAACAGTCTCACTTTGTAGAAGTTGTGGCCAGTCCTGGCCTGCCTGGGACCACGCTACCCAGTTGTTTGGAAGAAATCAGGAATATGCCAAGATGAAGAGGGAGAGGGCAATCTCTGGTGTCTAACCCAAGCAGCACAATTCTACAAGAGGTAAACATGGAGATCGAGAATTGCACACCTAAAATGACTGAAGTGATGTCAACTGAAGTGAAGAAACAACTTCATGAAGCTATAAGAGAAATTAGAACAGAAATTCTATCCCAGGTAAAAGAAGAAACAAAAACCATAATAAAAGAAATATTAAGCATCTCTAAAGAAGACACAGATAAAAAAATAGAGGAGCATAGGAAAATGAGGGAAACCATGAATGAACAGTATAAGAGAGATTTAGAATTCATGAAACAGATTCGAAGAGATAGCTAGAAAATTAAAAACTCAATTGAAAGCTGGCAAATTCACTTGAAAGAAACTGAAGACAGACTTTCAAAGGTTGAAGACAGGTTTGCAGCTTGTGATTCAGAAAGGAAAGATCTCTTAAAAATAACAAGGACTCAGGATGTAACAATTCAATGGCTACAAGACAACTCAAAGAAGCATAACTTAAGTATTAAAAATGTGAGTGAAGAAGCAGGGGTCAAGACAAATGACATCAGGACCTTATTTACAGATATAATTTATGAGAACTTCCCAAGCATGGAAAAAGAATGTGACATTCAAATAAGTGAGGCATATAGAACTCCAGCTAGTCATAACCAAAACAAATCTATACCCAGACATATAATAATCAAGATCCTAGAAATTCAACCTAATAACAGAATATTAAAAGCTGTTAGAGAAAAGAAACAGATCACCTATAAAGGAAGACCCATCAGAATCATAGCAGACTTCTCAACACAAAAACCATCAAGTCAAGAAGAGGCTGAAGTGAAGTAATGCCAAGTCCTGAAAGAAAACAACTTCCAACCCAGACTGATGTTCTTTCAAAATTAATGCAGAAACAAGATACTTCCATAACAAAGAACAACTCAAGGAATTCATGACCACCAAACCAACCCTACAAAGATTATTAAAGGACATTTTAGAGAGACAGAAAAAGGACCATGGTCTCAGGAACAATGACAGAGGGGGACCATCAAGTGGGACCAGTCGATTGAATGGAGAGGAAAAATAGGGTGTCAATGGTAGGAAAATAACATGACAGAGACAATGCAGTGCAAGAGGACCTCAGTGCACCAACAGAAAGAAACACAGACAGAGTGGATCAGGAGACAGGATCCATTAATATGGTCTATAAAAGAAACACATTTAACTAGAAAAAAGATTCATAGACTGAAGGCCAAATGAGAGAGAACAATGCCCTATGTGACAGGGAGCCAGAAAAAAAAAAATAGGGGTAGCCTGCCCATTAATTGCAGAATGGATAAGAAAGACATGGTATTTTATGTGTTGGAAACCTACTCAGCTATAAAGGAAGATAACCTCAAGGCTCTTGTAGGTGGATAGAGACAACTGGTAATAGTGCTCATGGATGTAATAGTTCAGAGTCACAAGGGTGAATTTTGTGTTGTCTCCATAG
>RJWT010007004.1:0-28238 GCA_004365215.1 Cuniculus paca | reverse complement strand
TTTTTTTGAAGTAAAAAATCTACTGACATAGTGTAACCTAAAATGTTTATTTACATAATTCTCTATTTTAATAAGATTCTTTGAATTCACTTTTAGATATGAAGAAAGCAATATTTTCAAAAGAAAAGAAAATGTTTTAAATTTTGTATAATTACTTGAAGATACAGTCTTCATATAGGAAAAAAGATATTTGGATAATAAAATTTATGTGGTGAAGCAAATGATGTGAAGGCAAAGAGATTTACTACCAATACTCTTATTTTAAAAGTTATTTAATAGTAGTTAATTTAAGGCGAATCATAACAAATATAGATAAAAATAATAAATTTTGGTCTTTAACACCGATGAGAAGTAGTGTAACTTTTCAAACATAACTTCAGATAAATCTCCAAATTTATTTTTATTAGTATAGTACAAATTGAAAATGTTTTGTTAGAAATGCAATTTTTAGTTTTATAATTAATTTTTCATCTCTTTTAGAATATACACAATGTTGTATATTTTTGTATTAAGAATAGATTGCCCTAAGGCAATCTATTCTTAATAAAAGATACTTTATTTTTCTCCATAAATAATTTGTAGCTATGGAAAGTATAAGATACATGGTCAATTTTTATTTAGAGTAAAAATAGTTACATTATTTTGGACAATTTTCATTTTCTTATTTTCACTGTTTAATTACATCTTTAGCATTTTCTATTTTCTTCTTTGTTCAATGGAAATACTCTATTGTACATGCTTTGCATAGTATTAAATCTTGCTAGAAGTATTTAAAGAGTAGAAGTTAGTGTTAAATGGGAGAAAAATAAGTATGATTTTTCAATTTGAGTTGTATTCACAGTGGTAAAAGGAAGATTAATCATGGAAAAAAATTCCTCACTTCTGTTTTTCAGAATGATTTCTTTTCCTTTAGTCCAGTGGTCTACAGAGGCACACTCACCCCAACAGCATTGTGTATTCTATTAATGAAATATCTAGAGTTGAAGACATCTTTTCTTTAAATGAAATGTTGTTTGGAAATGGCTATCACAATAGCTGGGATGGTAATTTCAGAGCCCAGTCATTTCTTTTCCTCGTATTCCCTCCCTGCGTGTGTCTCAGAAACTACTGCCAGGGAACTTCCAGATTTCTAGGGAACAAAGTTTGAAATCCATTTCTTCATCTCATAATTTTCTCTGTCTTTACAAAAACTAATGGGGAAGGGAGATTATATAATTCCTGGGAAAGAAAAGGAAAATTCAAGACAAGAAATACTGTATTGAATTTAAAGTAACAATAAAGGAAATGGAGAATAGTATTTCTGGTAAAGTTTGTGATGTGTGTGCCAAAGTTTCAGGAAGTTGGTTGGGAAACACAGCCCTGCAACAAAGGTGAAAGAAAGAAGTAAACTGTAGAGACAACTTGTATGTCTTCATTCTCCTAAGCTATGTCTGGTCACCCCTATACTATGCTAATTGCCTTTAAATCTTGCCCATAATTTAAATTAGAGAAACTGATTTAGTATAGTAATTGACTCATAAATTAGAACTCTGCCCTAAAATGTGACTATGGTCTTACATATAGCCATTACCCTTTTGGCATCTCTTTTATTGTTAAACCAACTAATAGCTAATTATACTTGTAAGAAAAATTGAAAAAAGGAAAAAAAACAAAAAAAAAGGAAAAACCTAATTTTCAAGTGGCTGCCTAGTATTAATACCCAAAAGCCTGGAGAGTTTGCACAAGGATGTTGGCTTACTTTGATGTCAATTCTCTCCTTTAGAATGTTTGGAAGCTCGGCACCAGACCCTGATTTCCAGCCTGCCAAAACACATGCTGGTTTCTTGGTGTGGTTTTCTAGCTCTTTTGCTATTAGTGCATAATTTGACAGTATGCTGCCACAGTAACAGAATTCATTAAGGGATTTCAGTTTTGTTCTGCCAATGAGGAATTTTTGGCTGCCTGGAGAGCTGGCTTCTAAAGATTGATCCATAATATTTGTCTTATAAGGTCTTGTCATCTCATAGCATGACTGATGCAATGAAATAATCCATAATGAGCTGGGTTCTCCCAGCATGAGCTATTCCCTAAGGGTAAGTTAGGTACTATTGGAAGCCATATTCATTTGTTTACCATCAAACTTGGGTGCTTAAAATAGACTGCATGAAAGTGGACATATTTTACAATCCCATCTTGTGCTATGTGGTTGGAGAATGGATTAAGGATGTAAACCCTGATGTTAATTTCCTTCAGTATCTCATGCAGGGAAAAAAAAAGTCTTCCAGATTTTAACTATTTTCTTTGTATAGTCATTTTCAGATGACTGCTGGAAATAACAATGTGGTTGATTCAGTAAAGATAAATATACATAATCGTAATGGTTCTAATCAATATTATCCTACATGATTTCAGCAAAAACTTAATGTACCTTCTATTATTATAAACTGTACTTTAATATCACATAATTATATTTTGACCACATAGTCTGCCATTACCTATTGAATTGCTTACTAATCTTTTTTGTCGTGTTCAAAAGTTAGTTTTAAAACAGCATGAAATACTTTTATGCTAATGAGGCCAAAGTAATTGAGTTAATACCTTTGGGGATTGATTGCCTCACCAAAGAAAAACTAACCTGTTCTTGCATTCTTTCCTTTCATAACAGTGAAAGAATGAGGATGAATCAGAACAAATACAGCAAGTATATTGGAAAATAAATCAGAGAACAGTATTAAACATTACTGTATTGAATGAAGAGAGCAAAAGAGTATAATCTTTACTAGGGCAATGGCTCTTAGGGATGATTTTGCCCCTACCTCAGCAGGCATTTGACATAACAATTGGGATGTGCTATTCCATTCAGTGCATAGAAGCTACAGATACTGCCAGTATCCTCCAGTATACACTTAGCCCTCTGCTCCTCCACTTATCTGCGTAAAGAAAGCCCCAGTTCAAAATGTGAATGCTGCTGAGTTAAGACATTTATTTGTTGTTTGTAGTACACTAAAAAAAGAAGGGGAAAGATCAAATCATGTTTGTCTTCAGTTTAACTCAGTTAATGTAGTTCACAGGGCAAAGAGATTTAACTAAGTCCATTTTTAAAAAAGTAACCTTACACTTTGGGAGGACCATAGCCTCATGAGTCTATGAGAAGTAAATCCATGGCTACCTCTAGTAGGTAGGAAAAAGGGAGCCTCAATCCAATCACTATGCTTTGTATGCGGGTGTATGAATGGCACATTGGAAAAGCAATCCCCAAAAAATGTCCTATGAGGTGGTAGCACAGAAAGGAATCCATGGCTCTATGTATTTCTTTTTTTTTTTCTGTCTGTCCATAATCACTTATTGATACTTTTTTACCCTTTAACTTACTTTATTACTCTTACCGTCTTTTTCTGAGCAACTATATTTCAATGCTTACATATTTTTCACACTAAAAAGTTTCCAACTGTTGTTGGAATACAAAAATGTAGGCAGATGTTAGATACAGTAGGTAGATGATAAGTAGATAACATTCATTTAGTTAGTTCCTTCTCATGAGCTGAAAGGCCTTAGCATGCTTAATGATATAAGGGCAGAAATATCAGATAATAAGGTGTCTATCCTACTATATACATAATAGTGTTTTTTTAAGACTATGTAGTATTCTTCATTCAGCAACATGCCCATCTTCTTGAATTTATTCTTCATTTACTTCACTCTTCCATTTATCTTGTTTGTTTGTACCTTATTTTTTTAAATTCCTACCACATTTACTGAATATCTGCCTTCTGCGAAATTGCTAAAACACAAAAGTAAACAAGATGTGCTCACTGTCTACCAGACATGAAAGCTAAAATGAACCGAATGCAATTATGTCAATGGGGAGAATGACATAATGAAGTCTTTCAGATATACTTAACAACAGAATAGGTTATTTTATTTTTCATAAGACTATGCTTAGGTCTGATGGCTGTTTTTGGTTTTGATCTTGTTACATTTGTAATGCTTTTCTGTGCAAACTATGAATTCCCAGGTAGCGTATTTCAATAATACAATGGTAACAGTATTTGAGGGACATCCCTCACATACAAATTCAGAATCTTATTTTACTTATCATTTATAAGCAACATCAAAAATCATGATAAAACAATCTTTCTTTAAAAAAAATTCTCACAATTTAAGTAATAAAAGGATGAAAAGATACTAACCATCTATTTGTGACTTGTATCTAGTTGTCTCCCCAAAAACCTCATGAGCTAATAGGTGAGAATCTTCAGAGGTATTTGGATCAAGGGCGTGTGAAGATTGATTAAAACTGTGGATTAACTAAATTAGTCCACCAACTGGTTTAGCATAGTTATAGATGTAGACAATGGAGCAAGAGAGTTTTTTTTTTAACTAAATAGTGTTATAATGACTGGATATCAACATGAAAAAAGAATTTAGAGCTAAGACTTTAAACCTCTCTTTAAAAAAAGGACTGAAAATGAATCATGGACTATAATGAAAAATTCAAAACTCTAAAACTCCTAGAAGACAATATAGAAGAATAACTTTTCAGATTCGGCACCAAAACAGTGAGCAATGAATAAAAACATTGGCGAGCTGGATTTTACTAATGGTAAAAATTTCTGGTCTGCATTATATACTGGCAAGAGAATGAAAAGTAAACCAATATTATGGAAGGAAATATTTGCATAAGATAGATCTGATACAGAACTGCTATGGAAAAAGTTACCAAATGAATTCCAAAAGCTGAACAATAAAAAAAAAACACTTATTAATACATGGCCAGACTTTAGCAGATAACTTACCATAAAGATATAGAAATGTCCAATAGACATGTGAAAAGAATATGTTATCAGATAAATGCAAAATCAAATAATGAGACATCAGTATGCACAAATAGGAATAACCAAAATCAAGAATATTGACAACACCAAGCACTGATGAGGATGTGGAACAACCAGAATGTTCCTTGCCAACAGAAAGGCAAAAAGTTAAGCTACTTTGGGAGACAATTCATATACTACTACTATTTTCTTACAAAACTATATATATATACCTTTACAATATAACTCAGCAATTCAGCAATCATGTTTCTTTACCAAAAAGAGTTAAAAATTTGTGTCCATACAAAAAACTGTACACCCATATTTACAGGAGTTTTACTCAGTATTATCCAAAATTTGAACTAACCACAGAATGTTCAGTAGATGAAACCATAAATACACAATGATAAAGCTTATTTTTCAGCATTAAAAAGTAATGAGTAATCAAGCCATGAAAAGTTTATTATTTTATCAGTTGATTTGGATTTTTAGACTTTTCATTTGTATATGATGGGAAACTCCATTAAAATTAGGTATAATAATAAACTGTTAAAGTAATAAACTCTCAAAGACAGAATTGCCTACTGAAAAGAGAAAAATTATCTTTAGAATAATAGAAATAACTGTTGGGATTTAAAACTGAACTGAACATTTAAAACTGAACATTAAGTATTTGACCATAGGGCAAGAACCAGCAACCTGTTGGAACTGAACTCAGGCAACCAAAAAACTACTCTGAAGGCCTGACATTATATTGTTCACCAGCTTTTCTCAAATATATCAGAATGACATTCTAAAGAGAATTCCAGATCAAATTTTTTATAATTTGTTTGAAAACTAAAAAAGGGTAATTACTATTTTGTGGTACGTGAAATTTTTGAAAGAAAAACAGCAAAATGGATAGGAAAACAACATTTTAAAATAAAAGCATTTTTAAAGAGGTCTGCATGCATTCTGACTCAACCAAAATGATGACCAGACCAAAACCAACACAAACAGGTTAAATTTAAAACAAAGAAGTCAATGCTCTATAAAAATTTGACATAAAAAGTGTAATTATCCTATTGAATGTGTAAATGTATATGTGAACTCTCTAAAATCTTGTGAAATTGTAAGGAAATCAACTTTAACTGTATTGAAATTGAAAACTGTGTATCAGAGTCAGTATCTGTGTATCCCACATTTCCAATACCTGAATTTACTGAGCTTCAAAATTCAAACACAGTTCTTCTTATGGTTCCATTGGGATTGTTCTAAATATAGGAAAGGAGTTCAATGAGTTCTTCCTTGTCTAACACTGTCAATAGAATCTGACATATTAAAAATATTCTAAATTGTGATCTCAGGAAGGAAATATCATTTCTCAAAGCCAATATAATTGTCAGAGGATAACACATGTGTGTCCAATGATACACTTATTCTGATAAAGAGACATCATTTAGATATAAACCTGTGACATAAAACATTTTTGGGACATCTGAGTGGGTCATAATGTGAGAGGCAGTAAGAGATTGTCTCAAGAATAGGAGGTAGTATAGTTAGTATATTAGTTATTATATTATAGAGGATGTCTGGTCCATGTAGCTCTGATAAGAACATTCCCAGAATATACAGTATTGTCTCTCTATGTGCCTGTCTCTCCATCCATCATGCTTAGGATATGAACCTAGAGCCTCTTGCATTCTAAGCAAGTGCTATACCGCTCATTTATATCTCCAGTCCAGCAGAATCTGTTTCTGATGAAGCAAAAGTCTAAATTCATCAGCTACAATCTTGGTAGTATTTACCAAGCAATTTAAATGCATACCCACATCATCTTACCCCCAGTCATTTCAAAGAAGATGAGGCAGAAGTTATGGAAAGAATATTCTTAATATACTCACTTTCCTCTCTTTCGTCATGGTCACTCTAAAAATAATCCAAAATAAGGGCCTTTTAAAAAACTCATAGTGAAATATTACACAAATTGTCACAGTAATTGGTGACAAATGGACTTTTACTAACAAAAACCTGTTCATATATCTTACTGGCTGTTGCTTTAATTTAAAGTCCCTCTTATCACTATGAAGTCATAATGGCTGGCTGACTATGGTATATGAGACAATCATAGCTTTAATTAAAACAAGCAGGGTGGTATAAGGAAAAATACAGAATCATGGGATCCGGTCTCAGCATGATCTTTTCATAATTGTGATGCCCTAGAGAGGCTCCTTAATTCTACCAAATCTGTTAGACTGAAACATGAATATACAAAAATATACATATATATATATTAATTTGGAAATAAAACATACAAGATCTGTGTTTCAATTTTAACTGTATAAAAGGTGTATAGCAATTAGTTCTGATTACTAGCAGTAGCAATAGTGGTTGTATTACTCTAGAATGATTATGCTTATTGTTAGTAATTACTTTAATGATATTTCACTGGGAGAAAAAGTCCTGTACATGTGAAGAAACAGAAAAGATCAACATTCCACAAGTAGAATTTGTGTGTGTGCTAATGAAGAAGCATAGGTTTAGGAGAGATAGTCACTGTGATGACTAATTTTGTGTGTCACTGTGGCTGGATCATGGGGTACCTGTGAAAGTGTTTTCAGAGGTGGTTAACTTTTAAATCAGCTGACTTTGAATAGAGAAAATTGTCTTCCATCATGTGGGTAGGCTTTATCCAATTACTGGAAGGTCTTAAGAAAATAACTCATGTACCCCAAGCAAAAAGAAATTTTTCCAGCATACCATCTTAGGACCCTTCCTTGTCAGTGTATCTCATCAGATTTTGGACTCACCAAGCCTTCACAATTACATGAACCAGTTACGCAAAATAAAATTCTATCTCAGGTTATATATAGTAACTAGTATATATAATAACTCTTTTTCGTTTTTTAGTTTGTTTTGGGTGTTTTGTTTTGCTTTGTTTTGTTTTGTTTTTGAGAGCCCTGATTAATACCATCGTTAAAGCCAAGGAACAAATTATAAGACAGAAGTTTAATAAGCAGAATCTTTGATGTTGAAATCCATTAAACATGTTACAAATATGATTTTACAGTGTTGAATCTTATATGTAACTCTGAAAATCAATTCTGTCATTTGTCTTTCAAAGTTAAGTAAAGACGCATCATTAAGCCACTAACATAAAAGGGGAAAGAGAAATTATTTGCCACACATCAGTTCTCTAGTGTAAGAAAAGATAAACTCTTTGGTATAAATATAGTGGCTTTAATGTTCTCAATAAAGAAATAAATCTAAGTAACTTGTTGTTTTAAATAACATAGAAGGCACACAGTGCATAGCTATTAGCATTAAAACATGGAAAGAAATAAATATAAATGTTATACTAGTTATTTCATTTTATGTGGCTCACATAAAGATATATGCTAATTAAAAAAGAATTATACAAACTAAAACAGGATTGCAAAAAATGAATTTCCTTGTACTTTTCAATTTGCATGTTGTTTTGTTAGTTATTTTTAATTTAAATACTAAGAAACAAAAAACAACAAAGCAAAATAATAATAGTATAATAATACTAATTAAATGCTTCTAGATTCATTGTCAGATATTATCATGTATCTAAGAGGACATGAGGAGACAGGAAATCACATATTGACAATTGAACTATTTCTTACACAAATTTAAATAAAGACAATGACGGGAGTTCAAGTTATTAAGTATCTGAAGTGATGGGAGAATAATAAAGTGGACCCTTATAATTCTATCTTGTCTTTAACAAATAAGGATCAAAATTATAACTATGGATTGTTATGACAGATTACCATTCTCAGAAAGAATAAATACAAATGACAAAATGATATTGACATGATCCTTTAAAATCATTGTTTATGAGTGCCTTATACATACATTACTTTACCACAAAGTGTGATTTAGTTTCTAATTTCAAAAGTGCAGACTATCAAATACTTGTCAAAATAGATGTTATTAAAAAACATTTTAGGGGTTAGAGATGTGGCTCAGTGGTAGAGCACTTGCCTAGCATGTGTGAAGTTCTAGATTTGATCCTCAATATAAAAAAAAAAAAGTACGGTCTAGAATCATCCTGCCCACATAATGACATCGTGATTACTGTACACAATGCTGGGAATTACAAACATGGTAAAGATTTGGGACTGCCATCTTGGAAATGCAAAGTTTTCTTCTATGGCTTTTACTTGTTCACTGCCTTACATACTGTTGGTCCAAATGTCCTGTTCTTGGTTTCGTTCATTCCCTTTGCCCTTTGCTAGCTCTACAGTGTCTTTTGAAAAATGGATTTTTGCCACTGTGTAATCACCCATTATTAGTGACTCATATTTCACAACACAGCTCTCCTACTTCAAATGTATGCATCTACATGTTAAAATATAGATGGGTTAATGAGTTGACAATTACCTAAGGAAAGGTTGTAAGTTACTTCCAACCATCCTAAAGAAAAGAGACAGTGGAGTGTCAAACTGAGGATGTATGTTCAGCAGTATTTTCATTCAGGTTTTCTGAAAGAATCATGATCGGTCTTGTGTACTTAGGCTATAAGTTGGCATACCTAAGATGATCTAAGTTAAATTTTAATTAAAAATCTTGTTTTTTTTTTTTTTTACTCACTGAGTATTTCTCTTTTGGCCTTGGTTTATAATTTTGTATTTTGCCTAAAATCTTATTTCTTTTGGACTCTTATACCTATTAACCCTAAGCCAAAGCTCAATCACAACTTTTAAGAATTGTAAACTTCCCTCATTGCCCTTAGTAGCTGTGATCTTCCTTTTATTAAACCCTACCTTGCTTTCTTCCTATTATTTTATTGCAGTACATTTTACTTTCTTTGTGCCTTTGCAATCCTTTCTGATTATAATCACCAAAGGGAGATCACCCATTCTCAAAAAACTAGAGGCAGTTTGACTATCTAGTCCTCAAAAATTGTTCAGTGTTGAGTGTGGTGGCACATGCCTGTAATACCAACACTCCAGAGGCTAAGGCAGAGGATCATGGTGGTGAGTTCAAGACCAGCCTGAACTACATAGAGAGTTTTTGTCTCAAACAGGGTAGACATTGTTAACACAAGTTTCAAAAAGAAAATAGGAAAGGGGGTGGAAAATGAAATCTTCTATATTGTTTATGGAAAATGTAAACAGTCCAACCACTACAGGATTCAGTATGGAGATTCCTCAAGAAACTAAATTTAGAAATTGCACTCAGTTGGGTATCTTTCCAAGAGTTAAAGATGTCATACCCTTGTGATACATGCATATTCATGTTTATAGTAGCACAACTTAAAACAGGTAAACCTTGAATGTGGCCTATATGTCCATCAGAAGATGAATACATAAAGAAATGTGGTATTTATATGCAATAGAGTACTACTCGACTCTAAATTAGGATAAATTTTGTTGTTTCTAGTAAAATGGATGCACCTTGAAATCATAGTATCATGTGAAATAAATCAGTCACACAAATTTAATTATTCCATGATTTCTTATATGAAAACCCCAAAACATAAAGAGCAAAATAATTGTGTTAATAAAAAATGGAGACATATCTTTTGTAAAATGGAAAGAGACCAACAGATAAAGGGAGGGGGAAGAGGGAAAGGAAGGGAGATGAAAAAAATGTATTAAGATACACGTGTTATGTACCAAAACCCTGTGATGAATGTAAGCATTATGTACTACAAACATGTAGTAATAAAAATACGACTTAAAAAAGGATTGGCACATGCCCATGAATTCAGGCACAACATTTTTACTAAATGTCAAAAAGAAAAAAGATAATACATTAAGATATTTTCTCCTATTAAATGTCTATTTTAATGAACTTGAAAATATTCTTCATATTTCATATCCAATTCAATATAAAGATCATCTATTTTCTCTTCTTAATATCTTTGACTACATTATGAACACAGTTGGGTTTATGCTCTTTGCCAGTACTAGTATTACCCTCACTCACTGTAGCCTATCATTCTCTCTCCTGCTACAGGATCATAAGATTCACTGTTGCTTCCTTCTGGAAGTCTTTCCATAAGTGACCAGCTGATCCAGAGAAACACAGGCTGTGATGATAGCTACCGAGGTGAAATGCGATTGGATGTCTGTGGTGCTTTGATGTTTCACTGACCTTGCAGGTCTAGGACCAGTGGTCTGATCATCTATTTAGAGGATAGCGGTACACAGTGTCACATCTAGCAGGGATCTCCTCCTGAGGGTGCTGGCCATTGTTGATTCTCTACTGTCTTGTTTGAAGTCCTGTATCATTTTTATTGTTTTGTTGGGTTGGGTTTTGTTCACTTTTGTTTTGTTAGATTTTGTTATATCCGGTGGTATGAGCAGTTATTTCAAAGATAGCAAGATATATTATGGTAGCCATTTTGGATTTACTATTGTCTTGTTTTTAAGGCCTTTATTGCAATCACTGTTTTGTTTTTGTTGGTTCTATTCTGTTCTGTTCTGTTTGATTTTTACTATGTCTGAATGTATCTGGAGCTATTTTGAAGACAAGAAGAGGCATTATGGTAGCTGTTGTTGATTTCATGTTGTTTTGAAGTGCCGTGTCACATACACTGGTTTGCTTTGATTGGTTTTTTCTGGTTTTTTTTCCTTGGTTTTATCATCTTTAAAATAGAATTTAAAAAATTAAAAAGAACATTTTTATTTGCCCACCTTATATCTTATCAAGGATTAGTACTTAGAATTTCAGTATTTCTTCATCCTATGAAAATACTGAACAATCCCCCTTCTGTGCTACCTTCACTCTCCTCTGGGTTCCTTTCCAGAATTCTTAATTGGCCTTGTTTTAAAGGTCTACATTTTAAATGCCATTAATGTATTTCTCTACTCCTCAAAGATTTTACTGGCTCCAAAAACATAAAAGGAGGTTCCTGTAATGTATTTAAATGTTTCTGATAGATCTAATTTTGCCTACTGTTGATCTTTATTTTTCTTACAAGATCTATGCCATATATATATATATATATATATATATATATATATATATATATATGATGTTATGGTAGAAAAGTCTGAGACCTTGATAGCTAAATAACCTTGCATTTGTTAATTCCTGCCAGTATAAATTCTCAAGGCACTTATCAACTGTGAATAATTACTTGCAAAATAAGCATAAAATTGACAAAGATTGAGAAAGACAGACAGATAGAAAAAAAGTAAGAAAAACTGGTTTGCTCTTTAAATTTCCAGAGTCTTTTTATAAACTATTCTGAATGTTTAAATAGACTCAATATTATAGATTATAGTACTTTCATGTCAATGTACTACCCAATCTAACTCTTTAATAAACATTCCATATCCAAAAAACTTGTTAGGACACTATGACAATCATTATGCTGATATATATTAATTACTATACACTGATGGTTGTATTACTTAATAAGTTCCTTAATTACAAGAAATATTCACAGTGTGTAGGAATGATTTATGTATATGTATATAAAAAACTGAATCCAGTTATAAATACTGGGATATATTATTTGAACAAAAACTTAAATATGGAGCCGAAAATATCTTGGTAGTCAGCACTGTTACTGTAAGGCTAAGGACATTTAGATCTTTTATCTCTATAAAAATTTATCCAAAGATTTGTACCATAACAAAAAAAACTCTAAAATAATCCTTTAACAACTAAATGCTATTAAGATCTAACAGTAAGTCTAACTCATTTACGAATAATTATTAAGCAAAATGTTAGATGTTCCAAAGAATTAATACATAAAAAATTCAACGTCTATTCTAAATCATGTAGTATAAGACAATAAAGATAGACCTAAAAAACTTTACATATGGGGCCGGGGATCTAGCTCAGCAGCCTAAGCACCTGCCTGGCAAGTGCAAGGTCGTGAGTTCAATCCCCGGTGCCACAAAAAAAACACAAAACTTTACATATGGATTTTAAGGTAACAGTAATTCTCTTGAAACAACGCATTGTTCAGATTTATTTTCAGAAGAAAAATAAGGAAGCTCATATTCTCTGGGTAGCATCAGTTTTTTAAATAAATGCTGGTACCTTAACAAAATTGTTTTAAAGTCTTAAATAAATTTCTAATTAATAAAATAAGTAGAAAGGTGCTGTGCTTTGATGCGCTTATTATGATGCTTTGGTAAAAGCAGTACTGTAACAAATAGTGACTTTTACTACCTTAGGGTTATTTTTTTCATCCACTACTACACAAACATGCTGCCAAATAGTGACTACGCAAGGGTAGAAGCAAAATTAAATGCCCACAATTGCCATTAGTAATTGTGAAAAATTATTAATCTGTCTAGAGAAAACTAATGTACATGATTAGAGAAAAGAAAATTCTTCATCTTATGGAAATCAATAGCTGAGATATATTTTCATCAGATAATGTATTACAGATTCGTGAGCTGAAGATTAAGTAGGCCTTAGTTCACGAGTATGTTCTACCCACATCTATCAATTTTTTGTCTCTATCTCCCAACCTGACTTAAACTGATACTATATCATGGCTAACTATCTCTTTACTGTTAAAAATTATAGTTTCTTAGACATATATTATAAAGATAGGAAAGTAAATCTATATTTTCTTTCCATAGAAAATATAAACCAAATCAGCAGCAAAGGAATTATAGTTAATTTATATAAAATGAGGTGACTAGCAAATAAGAACCATTTCTTTCATTTTCAAAATACTCGTCATGTTTATATACACACAATTATATACCAATGTAGTAATATATGTTCAAAGTAAAAGATGTATCATCGTGATGCATCTTAGATTATCTCCATACACATATAAACAAATGGAAGCAGAGTACATTTCAAGAACCTCATAATAAACAAGGTTTCATGGTATAACAAAATTGATTGGTTGTGTCTGGTCCCTTTTCAAATACAGATCTAATCTAAGTCAAAATGCGAACATGAATACATTAAACTTTTATGTAACTGTCCTTTATTAAATATCTACCAGAGTCTGGTTAATTCAGATTAGAACTTAATTGAAAATCTTTTATGGTATGCATGTTTCATGTCAGAGGAGACCTATACTAAAGACTCACTGTTTTACAGTTCACATTAAGACTAGACTTCAGGGAGAGAGTTGGGGAAAGGAAGAGTGCACCTTGGCCTCTGTTCAAAGATACCCAATTATAGAAGAATGAAAAGACTATTGTTATAGGGAATTGCTTAGATAGTTTTATCTATAAAGTAGCTTTAAAGTGGGATTCCAGTGTATTTCTAAGAACAGTAAACTGGCTGCAGCATTCTCAGGAGAATAGAGAAATGTGAAAGACATTGATTTTCCCTAAAATTTCTCATATAGAACAAGAAAATTTTTTCATGTATTGCAATGTGTTGAGTTCAATAATGTAAAATCTCTATATCTACCTGAAACTCTACAGTAAGAATTTTTTGTGTGCTAAATTCTAAGAGCTAAGTATAATGGCAACAAAGAGAGAGACTCAAGGTAGGTTTATACCATCAGAATCCATTATAGGTCAGTCAGCCTGATATTAGTTAGCTGTGCAAATTCGCATGGTTTTGACATGATGAACTTTAGACACAAGTGGTGGGAATTGCTTTCCTGGTGATTACTTATGGAGTATACTTAAAGAGACCAAGTGTCTTACTGTTCAAGGATAGGGACAAAATCTGTGTGTAGTTCTTAGCAATTAAAACTTCCGTAAGTTTTATCTCAATGAATTTCAATAGCTTCTGGAAAATTAAAAATAACACAATTTACCTTTGTCCAGCTCAAAGGTGGAGCTGGTTAGGATTACTCTGACAAATTCAAAGTAAAACAGAAATAAGAATTATCTTGATAGAGACCTTAACAAAGAGGAAGAGCAAAAATATTGTTGGTTTATGCAAATGACTAGTTTTAACATGTTTGAAATTCTGAGACCCTAGCTACCATCAGCTTATATTCACTCCTTATCACATAATTCTATTTGTTGACAAAAAAAAATCTTTACGGAGTCCTTATAATAGCAGTGTCTGCTTCTACGAAGTGAAATAATCTGTACTTAATGTGGGGCAGCAGCTATTGCTAGTACCCGACATTAAAGGAACTAAATCAGCATAAAAATCCCACCATAAACACCATAGAGGGAAACTAATGGCATGTGCAAGGAAATATTTTGCATCTCATGAGCTCTAGTGAAGTTATTTTCAGTGCCATCAGCTTATGTGCTGATAGAATGATAGCTGTCAATCAACTCCACATTTTGATTTAAAATACTGTAAAAGAAGAATATCTTCCACATTTGGCCTCTGGCAAACTTTCTGCAAAATTCATTCAGTGGAACAAAATTAGGAGGAGGGTCTATGACCATCTAAATGGTCTGTGGCCTTGGAGTTTTTAATTATACTTTTTCCCTGACAATACTTGATATTTCTGGAGGAATGACTAAGTAAGAAATTAACACTAGATTCAACATTTTATTTTGTTTTCTGAACTAATGTAAAATAAAATCAATGGCTATTTGTTATTGAAGCTATCTAGACCCCCTCCCCTCTGTGAAGCATCATGCACTCATAGGTAGGGTGTTTCAGAGCTGGCTAGATTTAGGTCATTTGATACTGGGATTAAGGGTGTGTGGTACTAAATTAGTCCAGTGATTGGAGTTAGCATAGTTCTGTGTGGCACCACCAGAAGGCTGGCACTCTGGTTGGAGAAAGGGACAAAAAAAAAAAAAGAAAAAGGGCAGACTTGTTGCTCCTTGTGCTGCTGCTGCTTATTGCCTTCTGCCTGCTCTGCCTTGCCATGAACTGTTTCTCCTCTTTGATGCCCCTGTGCATGCCACCATATATTGAAGCTAGCTAACTATAAATTGAAACTTCTACAAACTGTGAGCCAAAATAAATCTTTCCTCCATTAACTTTGGGTGTAAGATATTTTGTCTCAAAGATGATACAAGTAACTAAGACAGATTTTGGTACTGAGCATGGGATCACTGCTGTAGCATTACTTGCCTTGGGGTTCAGGAGCATTTGGAACTGACTCATAGAAATAGTTTGGGAAAGTTTGGAGATGCTGGCTGAAGATGCAGTCCAGGAATTCTGTAACCTAAACTTGATAGGAAATCAAGTTTAGGGTCAGAGCTCAGAATACCAGAATGCTGATAGAAATTCTGCCAGTAAAGATCAGGTTTAGAAGGTTTCTGTTGGGAACAAGAGTTGCATTCATTGTCCAACTCTAGACCATGTATGTTATGCCATGGTAGAAAATTTGTCTGCATTTTTCTCTTGTCCATAGACTTTGCCTGGGATTGAGATTAAGCATAGCAAACTAATTAATATGGCAGAAGAGAATTCAAGGCAGTCTAAGTTGAGGCAGTGGCATATCTACTGTTGGGAGCTTTTAGGCAGATTTATATTGAAAAATCAAGAGCAGTGACTCCAGCAGAATGATCTAAAATGTTTTGAGTTTGTCCAGAAAAGAAGTTTCAGTAAAGTTGCAGATTGCAAAGATGGAGCAGAGGAGAAAGTGGTTGCTGAAATGTAACAGAACAATAGAAAAAAATGTCCTGAGGACATCATAAGAACCAGCAGATCTCCAGCTTTTTCACCCTCAAAGTTGCAAAAGTGAAAGACTTTGCATGCAGAGTACAAGAGCTGTGGGGTGAGGAAGGCTTCCACCAAGATTGTGGTGTGTGAGGCTGTCAATATGAAGCCAGATGTGCACTGGAGACCAAAGAAGGTAGGAGAAGCCAGGAACATGTATCCTTTGAGGAAAACTGCAAAGAGTGAGTAGAGCCAGTCAAAGAAATAAGCCAAAGGAGCTGTACCACTGGCTATGCCATAGGGGGAGCCACCTAAGCCCTTTGGAGTTTGTATCTTGCCACCAATTGCCCTGAATGATGGACGTGTGACTACAAGACTTAACATTTGCTCTGCTGCACTTTGAACTTGCCTTGCTCCCATTGCTATTTCTGTTTGTACCTTTTTGGAATTGGATGTTTATTTTGTGCCATAGTATATTGAAAGTGTTTAATTTTCTTTGCATTTGTACAGGGGCTTATAGCTAAGGGTTTGCCTTAAGTCTCAGAGGAGACATTGGACTTGGACATGGACTTTTCACCAGTGATAAAACAGCTAGGACTTTGGCAACTCTTGAAGATAAGATAACTGCCTCTTGCATAAAGGGATGTGTACAAGTCTTTTGGGGGCCAAGGGAAAAAATGTTATGGCTTGTGTCTAGTTGTTCCCCCAAAGCCTCAAGTGGGAGGTTTTGAAGATGGCTGGATTTAAGGCATGTGACCCTGGGATTAAGAGTGCATGGTACTAAGTTAGTACACTCAGTGGAATTAGTATAACTCTGGGTGGCAATAATGAAAAGATTGGTAACCTGGAGGGAATGTAAAACAACAGGAAAAAAAACAGGTTTGTTGTTGTTGTAGTTTCTGTTGCTACTGCTTCTGCTTGCTCCTTTCTGCCAGTCCTGCCATGTCATGGACTGTTTCTCTGTTGTGATGACCCTCTGCTATGCCATCCTGTATCAGAACCAGCTGACTATGGATTGAAATCTCTACAAAAATGCCAGCCAAAATAAACATTTCCTCCTTTAACTTTGGTTCTAGGTGATGGGAAACTAAGTCACTACACAATAAAAATGTATTTTAAAATCATTTCTCTTGCTCACTTCAGCAGCACATATAGTAAAATCATTTCTTGCCTCTATCTCATACTCTTACATTTTTGATAACTTTTCTGTTGCACCATAAATGTGTGTCCCACTTATTTAAAAAAATATTTCTTAACTGCACTTACATCTTATGTCTTCTTAATATCTGTGAATCTGATATACTGGCTGCCACTCATTTGAGACACAGACTGCATACAATTGCTGCTTCTACTCTTTTTTGGATTCTACTCACTACCTCTTTAAAACAGTTCCTATGACCTTCACACCAGTGAAAAGCAGTGCTTTCCATGAAACTTCAGGCTATCATGTCCCCCCAAAGTTATTTAGAACAGCAGTGACTGTCATATAGCTGATACCTCTTAGGTTTTGGCAGTTCAAAAACTGCACAGACATGCAGAATAGCAGATAAAAGGAGAAAAATAAAAAGAAATCTTTGGCTTCCAACCAGAAGAACAATGTTGCTCTATTATGGGAGTTGAGAAGAAGTATATGGGAGCTGGAAAGTGATGCATTCAAGTTATGATAAATTAGGTTTGGCAAGTAGGATAGGGAAGTTCAATGTGCTGAATAAAGCTTTTAATTTTGTATATCAAGTATTTTGTCCCAGCAACTAGAAAAATGTAACCTACACAGAATTTGGTACTAAGAGTGGGGTCTTTGCTGTGACTGCACCTGATAATGTGGTTCAAGAGCCTTTGTAAATGGTTTGTGGGAGAGTTTGGAAAGGTTTGGAGATGTCTCCTGAAAGCGTAGCACTGAGATTCCTTACACTGTTCTGTATGGAGATTCTGGTCAGAGCTCAGAAGATCAGAAGGCTGATCAAAATCCTGCCAATAAATACCAGGCTTGGTAGATTTCTTCTGGGAAGAAGGACTGAATTGGCTGCTGGACTCCAGACGACTAGTTTGGCAGAAAGTTTGTCTGCATTTTGCTCACATTCATAGACTTTGCTGGAGACTAACATTAAGGGTGGCAGACTAATTAATCTGGCAGAAGAAATTTCAAGGCAGTCAAATGTTGACACAGTATCATGGTTATTTTGGGGGGCTTTTAGCCACATGTATTGTGAATCAAGAGCAAAGAGCCCAGAAGGTTGATGTGAAATGTTGTGAGTTTGGCTGGGCAAAAAGCTTCAGTAAAGCTGCAGACTCCAAAGATAGAGCTGAGATCTCTAATATTGAGAAGGAACAGTAGAATATAAAAGATGGCATTAAGGCATCATAAGCAGCAGCCAAAAAACTATAAAAGTGACTTTGCTTTGAGGAGAAAGTTGCAGTGAACCATGTTACCAATTGGCAGCAGCATAGAGAATTTGTTCCTCAGAATGAGGTTCAGAATGCTCAGCAATCCAGGCACTGGACCCCTACAGATGAAAGAGAGAAAAGCCTGGCTACTGTGCCAGCTGGCAGTGGACCTTGACATCATTCATGTGGCGCTGGTTTTAGGCACATGCAGAATGCAAGAGTTCTGAGGTTGAAAAGGCTTCGACTCAAATTTTGGAGGGCCTGGGAAGCCAGACAGGGTGTCCCTGAGAGGGTAGTGTGTGAAGCTGTAAACATGAAGCCAAAGGTGCAGTGGAGAACCCAGAAGTTTGGAAAAGCCTGGAACATGAATCATCTAAGGATTCCTGCAAAGAAAGAGCAAAATCAGACCAAGAGAGAATCCATGGGACCTTCAACCACCAGAAGTGTTGTGGGGGTAGAGTTACACAAGCCTTTTGTTGCTCACAGCTTATCACAGATTGCTTTAGATGCTAAATGTGGAACTCCAGGAGTTAATGTTTGGTCTGCTGGATTTTGGATTTATTTTGGTCCCAATGCTTTGTATTCTCCTGTTTGTACCTTTTGGAATGGTAATGTTTATCTTGTGCCATTGAATGTTTGAAGTGTTTAACTTTTCATTTGTTCAGGGGATTACAGTTAAGAGTTGTTTGCCTTATATTCTGGAGGGGACTTGGGACTGGAACTTTTCAGCAATGCTGCAACTGTTAGGACTTAGGAAACTCTTGGAGATGGACTAAATGTCTTTTGCATAAAGGATGTGCATAAATCTTTGGGGGGCCCGGGGTGGAATATCATGGTTTGTGTTTGGATGTCCCCACAAAGCCTCATGCAGTTATGGAGGGTGGGCCTTTTGAAGGTGACTGAGCCTAGCATTTGTGATTGGTTTTTTTATCTGGTGCTGGGATTGGAAGTGTGTGTGCTACACCCACCCAGGGGCAGGTAACCAACATACAATATAAGGGAGGGGAGGAAGCATGCTCTTCCCTTTTAGATATTGTCACTTTTGGTACCTGCTGCCACCATGAATGGCTGCCCCTGTGCCATGACACCTTGCTTTAAAGCCAACTGATTATGGACTGAAACCTCCACAAACTGAGGTAAATAAACCTTTCCTTCCTTAATTTTGGATGTTGGGTATTTTGTCCAAGCAATGAGAGAAAAGTAATCAAAAAACTTTTTGTAACTCACAGACAAAATAACTAGCAGTGGTGTGCCTCTAAAGAGTGTTATATTTGTAGCTGGGTATGGTGGCTCACGCCTGTAATCCCAGCACTCGGGAGGCTGAGACAGGAGGATCCTTGTGAGTTTGAGACCAGCCTGGGCTACAAAGGGAGTTCAAGGCCATCCTGAATGGCATAATGAGACCCTGTCTCAAAAAGCAAGGGCTGGGGATCTAGCTCAGTGGCCTAAGTGCCTGCCTGGCAAGCGCAAGGTCATGAGTTCAATCCCTGATGCTGCAAAAAAAAAAGAGTGTTATATTTGTTCTTTTGAAATTTTGCTTGATGGGGTTAGGGATCTAACTCAGCAATAGAGTACTTTTTCTAACAATTTTACTTTAATAATGACACTTCTAGACAAAGCAAACTTCTCACTTTCTACCAAACACATCCTATGTTCTCCTGATATCTGGAATTCATGTATTTATTCAAACATAGTATTCTAACTAATTCACAGAGATCTGACCAAAGCTTAAGTTAAACAATTTGTCCCAACTACACATTTGGGAAATCTATGTATTTTTTCAATAAGATCTGCAACTTAAATGAGTTGAGTCTATGTATTACTCATGATTGCATAACATTTCCTACAATGCTTGCATGTTTATTAAATGTTGGCTTATTTAATCTAACATTTAAATTAGATACACGCATTCAGCACTAAATACAATTAATATTAACTGGTCTGTTGATGCTCATGGAAAAGTTTCTAAGGAAAGTAAAATAGTCAGTATTATCATTATAATTTTAGAAATGACAAAATGCTATCCTGTATAATTAGGACTCTTTATAGAGGTTATTTCTTTACACCTAGGCAGATAGTTGAATTAAAGCTTCCAATATGAAGAACTAGGTCTCATTTGTTACTATTAAAAATGACCCAGGATGGAGCAATAGGAACTCTCATTCATTGCTGTTGACACTAAAATGGTACAGCAATTTTGGAAGAAAATCCTCTAGTTTGAGGGAAAGCTATACATAATTTTGCAATGTGCCCCAGAAACTTCACTTTTAGGTATTTATTGATATAATTAAAAACTTATATCTACCAAAAAACTTACACATGAAGGATTATAGCATGTGTGTGCATAAATGCCAAAAATTGAAAGAAACCAGTTTGTCAGTAAGTGAATGGAAAACAAACAAATTGTGTACACTCTGATGATAGACTATTTTTCAGTGACAGAAAGACTGGAGCTGTCAAGCCATGAAAAACACATGAAGGAACCGTAAGTGTACACTGGTAAATGAAAGAAGTAAATTTGAATCATATAGTCATACGGTTTACTATATGACATCCTGGTAAAGGCAAAACTATAAAGAGTAAAATGATAAGGGATTGCAATGGATTGAGAAGGGAGGAGGGGGAATGCATAGGTAGAGTAACAGGGAATTTTTAGTACACGGAAACTATTTTGCAGACCAATGATTTTGAGAAACACTGTCACTTTGGCAGACTCTGAATTCTAGCTTGGTCTCTTACTTGCTGTGAGAGTGCAGAAAATTATAGCTCCCTAACTCACGTTTTTTTTTTCCCTAAAATAAGTTCAAAACTATTTTCCACATAATAATTTGGAAATATCATCTAACTCAGTTGACTAGCCCACTTGAATACTTAATAAATGATAGTAGCAGTAGTAGTAATAAGCAATATTTTTATTTTCCTAAAACCTACATTCCCAATTGGTTTTTTCCAAGTTCCAACCCTTTTACGATATTATCATTATCTGTAGGTTTAAGAATCATCCCCTGGAAAATGATAACACCAATCTAAAAATTCCCTTTGGCAAGTCAGTCATAGTTCCATGACTTGTAAATTTGAGAGGACACCGTTTCATCCATTAATGTGAGAGGAATTACTCAAAGAGTTTAGTAGCAATTATCTGAGATGCTGCTCTCTTTTAAAAATGTGCTATAAATGATAACTTAGTTTAAAATATTTTCCTTTAAATTTATTATTTGAAGATACAATAAAGTCATTATATGCAAAATTTAATGTTTTAGATTCTCCTCAAATTTCACCATTCCTGATGAAGTTACATCTCAATAATTATTAATTATAATACTTGCACATGTATGTAATATATATATATATATATATGTGTGTGTGTATATATATGGAGAGAGAGAGAGAGAGGCTTCCTAATTACAGTAAAAATGCATGTAGCATCATAGGTGCATTATATAAAAATCTTTTATGTCTTCTGTAATGAATCATTAATCATATTGATGTTGCATAGCAAATTTTATTTAATCTTTCTGCTTGAAGCATAACTTTCTTCTCAAGGACAAGACTCTTAGATCCCCTTTCTTTCACGCTGTGCTGGAAAAGCACCATATTCATACAGTTCTTGTCTTGACGTTTGGCTCCCTGGTTTACTGACTGTCTGATGTTAACAAGTTACAAAAAGTCTATGAAGCTCAGCTTTCTACTTGAAGTGTTGTCTGAGGATCAAAGAGGAAAATGTATTTATAGTGCTAGGAATATTCATTGCTCTGAATTCAGAGTGGTTATTGTCGTATTTGTGTTTGTTTTATCTCTAAATTCATTATGCATGTTAACGCTTACCTTGACTTTGGGAAAAGTTCATCCACTGACAAAAATTTTTAAGATTAACAAAATGTGCCCCTTGATGGTGTGAGATATTACTGTAAACAAAATTCTAAAACTGACACTTAAGATTCTTGTATGTTTGTTGTTACTAAACTCTGACCTATTTGAAGACTGTAAAAATTTTGGAGTTGTAGTTAGGGTCCTAAGTCAGTTGGCATTAAAATACAGAGACAAACTATAGTATGCCTGATTGTAAGGACAGACATATGTTCTTTGAAAACACAGTTGGAGAATACACAACAGGAAGTCAGAGAGATTCAAAGTTGCAGCAGGAGTTTGTGCATCTTTGCTGGCTTTGAACGTGCAGGGAGCCATAGACTAGAGACCAAGAAACAAGGGTAGCTGTTACACACTTGCAATAAGTCCTGGTCAACAGTCATCAAGGAAACAGGGAATTTATTCTTCCAGCAACTTAATGAGTCATTCTTCCCAAAACCCACAATTAATATCCAGACTAGTGAAAATTTAATGTAGCCTTATAACACCCTAAGCAGAGGATTGGGGATTTTTGATTTCTTATATATACAACTGTGAACTAATAAATGGATAACATTTTAATTTGTTAAATGTGTGATAATATGTTATATACCAGTAGAAAATGAATATACCATGCTATTACTAGTTCAGCTATTTTCCATTGTATGCTCCCTGCTTTATTGCAAGTACTTAGCTAATATCTACAGATATGTCACACTATTTTTAAATGCATATGCTTATCTGTTAAGAAAAGCTTTATTTCATTATTTGTCGTGAATTCCATTTGTGAAAATGAAGGAATACAAAAACTCAAAGAAATATGTTTCAGTTTCACTACATAGGGAACACAAATGCTGGGTTAAAGTAAGCTAGTTCAAAGATATCTTGATAAATTTTCTAATATGTCTCACATACTGTTCCTAGTATATCTAGATTAAGTGTGAGTAAATATTAAATGCTATAATATTCTTATGATGTAAAAGTTACCGATTTTATTGCTATCATGTTGATATGAAAAATACCTAATTCATCTAATATCTCATGTTTATTTTCATTTTGTACTTTGTCTGCATCATATTCAAATCTGTTAAAGTGGTGTTTATGCAAGTTCTTTTTCAAATCAATGTAGCATCATGATAAAGTTTCCTGAATTTGAGTCTCTATTCCACAAGTTGTAGGTGCACGACCTTGGGCAAGGTAATACTCCTTTCTGTTTCCTAGTGACCCCATACAAAAATAGGAAATTTAGTCATTGTTTCTACTTTAAAGGTGGTTGTAGAGAATAAATAAGTCAGCATGTGCAAAACGTTTAGAACAGTGTCTGACGTCATAAGAGTTATATCACTATCTGACGTTATTATCTAACTTTGCATTTCTATATTATAAACCTATGTATTATTTTTAAAGAGGATATAAGCATGTTAAAAGTCTCCCTTTAGTTGCATTCCTATCACTTCCTTTTTGCCCTTTCTGATGATAACAAGAGTGATTAGAGTTGCCACCTTTTAATATTCCAGTATCTGAAAATGTCGACATCTCCAAAGACAACTTTTTAAAAATATGAAATTCTTTCTACTATCAGATTAATGCTAGCTAGATTTTCTAGGAATGCAAAAATAAAATATGGAATTCATGGTCCATATCCACAACATGCCAATGGGAGACTGCAGAGTAGTTAGTGCTCGCTGCAGACTGACAGCCCTTCCAATATTCGCTCCTGAGTCTCTTCTAAATCACTGCTGAAATGTACATTTGAAGAGCAGGTATATGTTTGACCACTGAACTGGAATATGTAAGATAATTTCTGAATTTACTTTTCCAGGATTGAAAGGATAATGCACCAGTGCCATCTAGTTGTCCAAATACAATATGCTACTTATTTTTCTTAAAAGGAATTATGCTGCTATAATAAGTAGGAATGTCAAATTTTAATTTTTCTTACCACTACATTGCCTATTTATTTTAACAAATAGTCATCTTCTCCTAGTGATTAAAGTGATACATTCAAGGTTCAATTTGTGGTAGATATGCCTCGTGTTTATTCTACTTACACAAGAGGGTTAGCAAATTTCACATACTGATTTCCAATAATTTGCTTTAATTTTGCTAGTCTATAAATTATTGAACATACCAGCCTCATCAGCACATACTAGTTATATATTACTGAAGTCTTAAAGATTTGAGCTTCACAGAGTAGACATATGCTTTCCATTAAAATTAAGGAAGTACGTTATCTGGGATATTTCAGAGGTGATAAAACATATTTTGTTGTACTTTGCATAAAAATCGATTGTTAATTCTACAATGAGGTACACAGTTTTCCCTCAGCCTGTGATGCATTTCAGTGTGACTAGAGACCTGTCAGTGTTGTAAATGTGATATTTATTTGGCACAAATTAGCTGATCTCAAATACTGCCAGGTCTAGGCTGGAACTGAGTAGTGGAGGAAATAGGCCTCTGAGTTATTCCACAGCCTGCTGGAGTCAGGGTTTAGGAACTCTGAGATGAGAGGAACTCTGCATCTAGACAGGTTCAAGATATCTGAGGACTCCAATGTTTAGATGAGTCACGGTAACAGTGGAGAATATGTTAGGAAGGCTAAGTGTATAAGAGTAAGACTTCGTCTGTGTTGTGAGTTATTCTTCCTGCTACTCCAATTAAGAAACTGAAAACCATGCAAGATATGAATCATAATCCCACCTACTTACATCAGTAGAGTCCTCCCATGTGGAATTTTCTTTCTAGCCATCCGGTGCCCTTTTCTATTGAATGGGTTAGGAAATGATTTATCCACACTGAGCTCAGTTGCTAGCCAAGGATACTGCTATGGGGGTTGCCTCAGAACAAGGTACACAAGACATCCAATAAACCATAAGATTTAAAGAAACATCAGTTCAGCCAGAAAGATACATTGGTTATTTCCTTTTCTCTTGAAAAAGTCAGAGTGAGACCATTTCCATACCATAGAGGAGAGTCATTCACAATGCTACCTCTTCGCCACCTTGCATTACACCATAGCCTGTTACAACACTTTGATGGCACTTCATGGGAACATTTCGGGAACTTTCCCATGAATGCTTTGTTCTCCTGCATCCTCCTTGTCTGTGAGTAATCTCACTGTGTGTCTAGGCTATGGCTATATTTTGTGTCCACTCCTCAGCAGCCATAGAATTGTTTTCAGTCAACATTTGTTTGAAGAAGCAAGCTATTTTGTGGAACTAACTGTAATTTCTGAAGTTTTAGAAAAATCTAAGATTTTCAGTGAGAAAAATAATGATGAGATTAATATGCAGGTGTAGATAATTTGTATCTAATAACAAAAGTATTTATCTACATGTTACCAGGTCCTTTTGGCTCTAGTTAAAAAGAAACGAAAAATTCACCACTTTTTTGGTTTAACTATGCAGTTGGTATACAGTAAGAATATACTTGACCTTGAATAAGATATGTGCCATCTTTAAGCTTCTGGGAAAATACTGATTTAATTAGATGACCTCTCAGCATTCTGCATGTTTACTTCATGTTTGTATTCCACTGACTATTGACTAGTGGTCCCCCCCAAAATTGGTAGAAAATAGGAGAAAACCTAAAATGCTGCTTCTCAACCATTGCTTTCTCTCTTCATTTTTAAAAAGCATGGTTTTACTTAGATTGAACTGATATAGTTGTCTTCTTCCCTTACCTCCATCCATTCCTCTTTCCTTCCTTCTTTTTTCCTTCCTTGCTTCTTTCCTTTTTTGTTTTCCCTTGAACAATTTACTTACTAAAAATAAGGGCAAGTTTCTAGGCCACTCTGTGTATCCCCTAGTAGAAAATGCAAACTAAATACTTAGAAAACCCAAAAATTACAAAGTCCAACTTTAAATCAAAGATAATATTTACAACAATCACTCTTAATGTCAAATAGCACATTGCTAGTATGAAAGTAATTTGAAAACAAGAAACATTTTACACTTTTCAGAAATTCAAGTCTTTTCTCTAAACAAACAAACAACCAAAACCAAAAAGCTAAAAAGTTAAGGAGCAAGCTTATGCTTTCAAAGTACTACAAGCTATCCGATATGTTTAACATCATATTTACAAAGTTTATAGACAGCAGAGCACATTTTACATCTAACTTATCAGTGCACTCAGACATTTCCACAGTTCTAGGCCTGAGATTCTGTTTTAAGATTAAAGATGGAGACTATCCCATGATCTATCTAAAAGAACCATATTCAGTATTAGTGCTTCCAAGTAAACGATGCCTTAAAATTCCTAACGATTAGAGATTAAGCACAGAGGACCTATTTAAAGGTACTGACCTTGCTATGGAGTCTGCAATCTAATCTAACAAGTAAATATAAATTTTGTTATAGTCAGGGTTTGCAAGGAAAAGAATTAAATACAGAACACATTATTTATAGAATTATTTTATAATAGTCACCCAAAGAGTCAAACATAAAAAGTATAGGAAATCTGTCCACATGCAAAAGACCCCAAAGAATCCAGCTTAGTGCCTGGATCCCATGTCAATATCCTGCATGAGTCCAGCTGAAGATCTAGAGCCCATGACAATGTTTCATGCAAGTCTGTTTCACGGATCTGTGTGGGAAGGCCCCAATGTCAGCAGTGGAAGCCGGAGAGTCTGTACCAGCGGGATGAAGGATCTGTGCTAGTAGGCTGAGTGATCTGCACTGGAGCCAGGAAGCGACATTCAAAGTGAGGGCCACAGTTCCCCTTAAAAGTTCCACAGCCATCCTCAGCGACAACATGGTCCCAAGCTCCTCCAACGTGAGAATAGCTGAGTTCATATCAGGAAAAAACTGGACAAGCTTCTCCAAGAGAACCAATAGCAACAGGAGAACCAACAACATCCCTTCTTCCTCTCCAGTTCTCTTTTTTATGTTGTTGGCAACAATCCTCAGATGGCCACCATGCTGATTTTGTTCACCTGGGTGTTACAAATTGCCCACCCATTGTCAATCCACCACAGATTTACAACTTGAAAGTATAACTGCAGCATATGTAGTAAGGGTTCATTGAGCTAAAGATAAATATGACTAAATCTAATCAATAATATGATTGAAATCATCTGATCATTATTTTACCCACAGCACAATGATTGAGTATTGAAATACCAGGTGTGCAGATGCAATATCATTTATGACTCTAAAATTTATATGGTGCAACTTAATAGTGGATGTGATTGGATTATAAGGTGGGGCCTTTGTGGGAGTGATCACATCGGTGGGTTCTACTCATGAATGGATTATAAAGAAGTTGAAGTTGCATTTTGTCCTTTTATCCCTCTGCCATTTTATCACAAAACTTTGGTCCCTTTCAAGCATGAAACAAGGGTGTACTCTCTAGGAAAAGAAAATCTTTCACAAGCTTTCACCAGACTGCTGAGGCCTTGCTAGTGGACTTCTCACCTTCCAAAACAATGAAAAATGAAATTTCCAGTGAAAAACGACCTCTTCTAAGGTATTTTGCCACAGCAGGACAAAGAGACACAAGGCCTATGACAGAGTTTACTAACTGAGCACCAAGTCTACTACCTCTTCTTCCTGGAATCTCAGCCTAACTCAAATTTTTCTTTCTTCGCTGCAATAAAGTACACTAAAAGATTGTGAGTGGAGGTGCAGAGCTTATGGTCTTAACCAGTTTTCTTTCTTAATCTTCTGCATGCTTTCAGTTGCCTTTCTGATGTACCAGTCATGAGGACCTTAAAAGTCAAATGGTAAGTAAGAACTGAGCTTC